>JAREIK010000084.1:327621-414260 GCA_029783825.1 Sapria himalayana
TTATTAAAATAAATTATTAAATAATATTTGTACCACTCGAAATTTATTTGTATTTAATTTTTCTAAAAAAAATTAAACTATAAATAATTAAAAATTAAATTTAAAATTATAATAAATAGAAATTAAAAGCGAGATTTATTATTTATTAAGTAGTCTATAGTTTTTAAAAGGTTTATGTATTAGGGGTTTCGGGATTTATGAGCTTACTAATTTAAGTAAGTAAGCATTTAATGATATATAGGTTTTATTTAAAAAATAAAATATCAAAAAATTTATTTTATTATTTTTTCTCATTTTTAAGGTTATAACCTTTGAAAATATATTAATTTTTAAATTTTTTTCAAAAGTGAATACAAGATTAGTTATAATAATCATTTATTTATATATCATATAAATTCAATTTAAACATTTTTATTGATAAATATTCTAATAATGATGAAAAAATAACTTAAGAATCTATTATTAATAAGATCGATATCAATTAAATATATTACATCACCAAAAATGATTCAGAAGCAAATCAAAATATATTACTATATAAAAATTTTTTGTTTGGAAAATTTTGTTAATTTAAAAAGGTTATCTATAATTTTTTGATGAAAAATAATTTATATAATTTATTTTTGTCCAGCCTCAATTATTCTGTAATTAATATTTTATATAATATTAACAAATAAATAATTAAAATGAATATTTAAAATTATAATTAAAAAAAATGAGATTTATTATTTATTATTTACGGATACTGTTTTAATTTAAAATTGGTTTGTAATTAATATTTCTATAAAAATAAATTGATAAATAATTAAAATAAAAATTTAAAAATATACTGAATAAAAATTAAAATGAGATTTATTAATTATTATTTAGGATATACCTGTTTAAAAGATTATCTACATAGAGGTATCGGGATTTTGTAGTTTAGTGAATTAAGTCTTTAGATATTTATTGATTTAAAGGTTTTATTTAAACAATGAAATAAGAAAAAAATATTTTTTTTATTTTTTTACATGTTCAAAGGTTATAATCTTTCAAAATATAAAAATTTTAAAACTTTTTTCGAAAGTGAATACAATATTTAGCTATAATATTTATTAAATTTATATATCATATATATTCAATATAAACATTTTTATTCATAAATATTCTAATAATGATCAAAAAATAAATTAATAATCTATTATTAATAAGTTAGATATCAATTAAATTATAATTACAAAACCTAAAATGATTCAGAAGCAAAGCAAAATATATTAGTATATAATATTTTATTGTTTTTGATTTTTTTCTTCTTTTATTAAGTTTGACTATTTTTTTTTTGTGGAAAGATAATTTAAATAAATTATATTTGTATAACTTATAATTAAATTTGTAATTAATATTTATATAAAAATAAACAAAAAATAATTAAAATGAGTATTTAAAATTATAAAGAAAAAAATAAAAATGAGATTTATTATTTATTATTTAGGATAAACATGTTTAAAAAATTTTTCTATTTAGGGTTTTTGAGATTTAGAAGTTATAGATTTAAGTATTAAGGCATTTAATGGTTTATAGGTTTTATTAAAAAAATGAAATAACAAAAAAATTATTTTTGATTTTTTTTCATATTTTCATAGGTTATAACCTTTGAAAATATAATAATTTTAAAATTTTTTAAAAATGTGAATACAATATTTAGTAATAATAATAATTATAACTATATATAATATAAACAATTTTATTGATAATATTATATCAATTATCAAAAAATAAATTAATAAACTATTATTAATATGATAGATATAAATTAAAATATAATTAAAAAACTTAAAATTATTCAAAATCAAAGTAAAATTTATTACTAAATAATTATTTTTTTAGTTTTTGCATTATTTTATAAGCTGATAAATTTTTTTGTTGAAAAATATATTATGTAAATTATATTTGTCACTTATCATTTATATTGTAATTAATATTACTATAAATTATATAAATTATAATTAAGGTTTACGAGTTTAAAGGTTTAGGTATTCAGGGGCATCGGGGTTTAGGAGTTTAGAGATTTATGTATTTAGGAATTTAATGGTTTATAAGTTTTATTTAAACAATGATGTCACAAAAAATTTATTTTTGTTATTTTTTATCATTTTTGAAGGTTATAACCTTTGAAAATATAACAATTTTTAAATTTTTTTTATATGTGAATACTATATTTTGTTATGAAAATCTTAATAATTATATATCATGTTAATTCAATATAAACTAATATATTGATAGATATTATATTAATGATCAAAAAATAAATTAATAAACTATTATTAAATAGATAGATATTTTTTAAAATATATTTGAAAAACCTAAATTTATTCAAATCTAAGTAAAATATAATACTAAATAATAATTTTTTTGATGTTTTGCTTCTTTTTATAAGTTTATATTTTGTGTTATTAAAAGTAAATTATTTAAATTATATTTGTCTTCCATATAATTTTTTTTAAAATTTATAATTCTATAAAAATAAACTAATAAATAATTAAAATGAATATTTAAAATTATAATGAATACAAATAAAATTAAGTTTATTATTTATTATTTAGGATATACTAGTTTAATGGTTTAAGTATTTAGGTATTTTAAGGTTTAGTGATTTAAGTGTTTAGACCTTTCGTGATTTATAGTTATTATCTAAAGAATTAAAAAACAAAAAATTTAATTTTTAAATTTTTTTAAATTTTCGAAGGTTATAACCTTCGAAAATATAATAATTTTAAATTTTTTTAAATGTGAATAAAATATTTAGTTATAATAATCTTAATAATTATATATAATATAAAGTAAATATAAATAATTTTATTAATAGATATTATAATAATGATCAATAAATAAATTAATAAACTATTATTAATAAGAATAATATAAATTGAAATATAATTGTAGAATCTAATATGATTCAAAATCAAAATAAGATATATTACTAAATAATAATTTTTTATTTTAAAAATTTTGCCTCATTTTATAAGCATATATATTTTTTTTGATTAAAAATAAATTATTTAAATTATATCTGTAACACTGATAATTTATTTTGTAATTAATATTTCTATAAAAATAATTGATAAATAATTAAAATAAAAATTTTAAATTATACTTAATAAAAATTAAAATGAGATTTATGATTTATTATTAATGTATACCAATTTAATAGTTTAAGTATTAAGAAGTTTTGTCGTTTAGAAATTTAGCGATTTATGTTTTTAGGCATTTAGTGGTTTATAAGTTTTATTAAAACAATAAAATAACAAAAAAAAAATTAGTAATTTTTTCTCATTTTCATGGGTTATAACCTTTAAAAATATAATAATATTTAAAATTTTTTGAAATGTGAGTACCATATTTAGTTATAATAATTTTAATAATTATTTATCATATAAATTGAATATAAACAATTTTATTGATAGATATTATAATAATGATCTAAAATTAAATTAATAAATTATTGATAATAAGATAGATATGAATTTAAATATATTTACAAAACCCAAATTGATTCAAAATTAAAGTAAAAAAAATTACTGGATAATAATTTTAATTTTTAAAATTTTACTTCTTTTATAAGCGTATATTTTTATTTGATTAAAAATACATTATTTAAATTATATTTGTCGCACTCATAATTTATTTTTTAATAAATATTACTTTAAAATAGACTTATAAATAATTAAAATGAATATTTAAAATAATAATAAATTGAAGTAAAAAAAGATTTCTTAATTATTAAGTTGTATATAGCAGTTTAATGGTTTATGAATTTAGACATTACGAACCTTAGGAGTTTACTTATGTATTTAGTGGTTTATAGGTTTTACTTAAAAATTAAAATAACAAAATATATATTTTTATTATTTTTTGATATTTTCAAAGGTTATAACATTTCAAAATATAATAATTTTTAAATTTTTTTAAAATGTTAATTCAATATTTAGTTATAATAATCATTATATTTATATATCATATAAATTCAATATAAACAATATTATTGATAAATATTCTTAAAATGATCAAAAATAAATTAATAATTTATTATTAATAAGATAGATATCAATTAAAATATAATAAAAAACCCAAAATGATTCAGAAGAAATCAAAATATATTACTATATAATAATTTGTTGTTTTGTATTTTTTTTTCTTTTAAAAAGTTTATCCATATTTTTTTGATGAAAATTAATTTATATAAATTATATTTGTCTACCTTATAATTTATTTTTTAATTAATATTTATATAAAAAAAACAAATAAATAATTAAAATCAATATTAAAAATTATAATGAAAAAGAAATATTGAGATTTATTCTTTATTATTTTGGGTATACCAGTCTAATTTAAATTAGATCTGTCTCACAAATAATTTATTTTGTAATT
Organism: Sapria himalayana; assembly: GCA_029783825.1. NCBI lineage: Eukaryota > Viridiplantae > Streptophyta > Magnoliopsida > Malpighiales > Rafflesiaceae > Sapria > Sapria himalayana. Next base: position 332,029 of record JAREIK010000084.1, read on the forward strand.
AATATTTCTATATAAATAAACTGATAAATAATTAAATAAAAATATAAAATTATACTGAATAAAAATTAAAATGAGATTTATGAATTATTATTAATGTATACCAGTTTAATATTTTAAGTATTTAAAGGTTATTTCATTTATGACTTTAGCGATTTATGTTTTTAGGCATTTAGTGGTTTATAGGTTTTATTTAAACAATGTAATAACAAAAAAATTATTTTTGATATTTTTTTCACATTTTCAAAGGTTATAACCTTTGAAAATATAATAAATTTAAATTTTTTTAAAAATGTGAATACAATATTTAGTAATAATAATCATTATAATTATATATAATATAAACTCTACATAAACAATTTTATTGATAGATATGATATCAATAATAAAAAAATAAATTAATATGCTATTATTAATATGATAGATATAAATTAAAATATAATTGCAAGACCTAAAAATATTCAAAATCCAAGTAAAATTTATTACTAAATAATAATTCTTTTTTTTGTTTTTTCTTCTTTTTACAAGCTCATATTTTTTTTGATGAAAAATAAATTATTTAAATTATATTTAAATTTATCACTCATAATTTATTTTGTAATTAATATTTTAATAAATAATTTAAATTATATTTAAGGTTTACGAGGTTAAAGGTTTAATTATTTAGGGGCTTTTGTATTTAGGAATTTAGAGGTTTAAGTGTTGAGCCATTTAGTGGTTTATAAGGTTTATTTAAACAATGATATAACAAAAAATTTATTTATATTATTTTTTTAATTTTTGAAGGTTATAACCTTTGAAAATATAATAATTTTTAAATTTTTTTCAAATGTAAATATAATATTTAGTTATAATAATCTTAATAATTATATAGCATTTAAATTCAATATAAATAATTACATTGCTAGATATTATAATAATGATCAAAAAAATTTAATAAACTTTTATTAATAAGATAGATACTATTTAAAATATATTTGCAAAATCTAAATTTATTCAAAATCAAAATAAAATATATTACTTAATAATAATTTTTTTAATGATTTTCTTTTTTATAACTTTATATTTTTGTTATTATAAATAAATTATTTAAAATAATTTGTCTTACTCATAATTTATTTTGTAATTTATAATTCTTTAATAATAAACTAATTAATAATTAATTAAAATTATAATGAATACAAATAAAATTGAGATTTATTATTTATTAATATGGATATATTGGGTTAATGGTTTGCGTATTTAGGTGTTCTTGGGTTTAGGAGTTCGGTGATTTAAGTGTTTAGACCTTTAGTGATTTATAGTTATTATCTAAAGAATTAAAAAACAAAAAATTTAATTTTTTGAATTTTTTTAAATTTTGAAATTTGTAACCTTTGAAAATATAATAATTTTAAATTTTTTTAAATGTGAATTTATTATTTAGTTATAATAATCTTAATAATTATATATAATGTAAACTAAATATAAATAATTTTATGAAAAGATATTATAATAATGATCAATAAATAAATTAATAAACTAGTATTAATAAGAATGATATAAATTAAAATATAATTGTAGAATCTAAAATGATTCAAAATCAAAATAAGATATATTACTAAATAATAATTTTTTATTTTAAAAATTTTGCCACATTTTATAAGCATATATATAATTTTTTGATGAAAAATAAATTATTTAAATTATATTTGTCTCAGTAATAATTTATTGTGCAATTAATATTTATATAAAAATAAATTGATAAATTATTAAAATGAATATTTAAAATTATAATGAATACTAATAAAAAAAAAGATATATGATTTATTATTTAGGATTTACCTATTTAATGGGTTAAGTTTTTTGTGGTTTTGGCGTTAAAAAGTTTATTGATTTATATGTTTGCACATTTAGGTATTTATAGGTTTTATTTTATCAATGAAATAACAAAAAAAATTATTTTTGATATTTTCTCACATTTTCAAAGGTTATAACCTTTGAAAATATAATAATTTTAAAATTTTTTAAAAATATGAATACAATATTTTAAATAAAAATCATTATAATCAAATATAATCTAAACAAAATATAAAGAATTTTATTGATATATATTAAAACAATTTTCAAAAAATAAATTAATATGCTATTATAAATATGATAGTTATAAATTAAAATATAATTGCAAAACCTAAAATTATTCAAAATCAAAGTAAAATTTATTACTAAATAATAATTTTTGTTTTTTAGTTTTTGCTTCTTTTTATAAGCTTATATTTTTTTTTGATGAAAAATAAATTACTTAAAAAAATATGTATCACTCATAATTTATTTTGTAATTAATATTTTAATAAATTATTTAAATTATAATTAAGGTTTATGAGTTTAAAGGTTTAAGTGTTTAGGGGCATTTGTGTTAAGGAGTTTAGAGATTTAAGTGTTTAGGGATTTACTGGTTTATAAGTATTATTTAAACAATGATATAACATAAAATTTATTTTTTTTATTTTTTCTATTTTTGAAGGTTATATCCTTTGAAAAAATAATAATTTTTAAATTTTTTTGAAATGTAAATATAATATTTATTTATAATAACATCATAAATATAAGTCATTTAAATTCAATATAAATAATTACATTTTTAAATATTATAATAATGATCAAAAAATAAATTAATAAACTATTATTAATAAAATAGATATTATTTAAAAAGTATTTGCAAAATTTAAATTAATTCAAATCAAAGTAAAATATATTACTAAATAATAATTTTTTAATGTTTTGCTTTCTTTATAAGTTTAAATTTTTGTTATTAAAATAAATATTTCAAATTATTTGCCTTACTCATAATTTATTTTGTAATTTATAATTCTATAATAATAGACAAATAAATAATTAAAATGAATATTTAATATAATAATGAATACACATAAAATTGAGATTTATTATTTAATATTCAATATATACCATTTTAATGGTTTAAGTATTTAGGTTTTTTGTGGTTTAGGAGTTTAGTGATTTAATTCTTTAGACCTTTAGTCATTTATTGTATTTATATCAAGAATGAAAAAACAAAAAATTTAATTTTTAAAATTTTTTTAATTTTTGAAGGTTATAACCTTTGAAAATATAATAATTTTTAATTTTTTTTAAATGTGAATATAATATTTAGTTATAATAATCTTAATAATTATTTATAATGTAAACTCAATATAAATTATTTTATTAATAGATAATATAATAATGATCAATAAATAAATTAAAAAACTAGTATTTATAAGAATGATATAAATTAAAATATAATTGTAAAATCTAAAATGATTCAAAATCAAAATAAGTTATATTACTAAATAATAATTATTTATTTTTAAAAATTTACCTTTTTTTATCAGCATTTTTTTAATGAAAAATAAATTATTTAAACTATATATGTCGCACTAATAATTTATTTTGTTATTAATATTTCTATAAAAATAAACTGATAAATAATTCAAATGAATATTTAAAATTATAATGAATACTAATAAAAATTAGATTTATTATTTATTATTTGGACTATACTAATTTAATGTTTTATGTATTTATGGGATTCAGGGTTTAGGAGTTTAGTCATTTTAGAATTTAGTCATTTAGTGGTTTATAGGTTTTATATATAAAATAAAATAACAAAAAAAATTATTTTTGTTATTTTTTCTCATTTTTGAATGTTATAACCTTAGAAAATATAATAATTTATAATTTTTTTATGAAAATTGAATATAATATGAAGTTATAATAATCATAATAATTATATATCATATAAATTCAATATAAACTATTTTATTGATATATAATATAATAATAATCATATAAAGTAAGAAATAATTATTAATAAGATAAATTTTGTTTAAAATATATTTGCAAAACCTAAAATGACTCAAAATCAAAGTGAAATATTTTACTAAATATTAATTTTAAATTTTTAAATTTTTGTATCCATATATAAGCCTATATATTTTTTGATGAAAAATAAATTATTTAAATTATATTTATATCACTAATAATTTATTTTTTAATTTATATTTCTATAAAATTAAACTAATAAATAATTAAAATGGATATTTAAAATTGTAATGAATACTAATAAAAATAAGATTTATCATTTATTATTTAGGGTATACCTTTTTAATTGTTTAAGTTTTTTGTGGTTTTAGGGTTAAGGAGTTTATTGATTTATATGTTTACACATTTTCGTGTTTATAGGTTTTATTTAAACAATGAAATAAAAAAAAATTATTTTTTTGAATTTTCGTGATTTTCAAAGGTTATAACCTTTAAAAATATAATAATTTTTTAATAGTTCTAAAATATGAATACAGTACTTAGTTATAAATAATCTTAATAATTATATTTGTGTAGATTCAATATAAAAAATGTATTAATATATATTATAATAATGATCAAAAAATAAATTAATAAACTATTATTAAAAAGATAGATATTAATTAAAATATATTTGCAGAACCCAAGATAATTCAAAATCAAAGTAAATTATATTACTAAAAAAAATTTTTAAATTTTTGAAATTTTGTTTATTTTTATAAGCTTATTTTTTTTTTCATTAAAAATAATTTATTTAAATTATATCTGTCTCACTCATTATTTATTTTGTAATTAATATTTCTATAAAAATAAACTAAAAAATAATTTAAATGAATATTTAAAATTATAATGAATACAAATAAAAATGAGATTTATTATTTATTATTAAGGTTATATAGGTTTAATGGTTTTAGTATTTAGGGGGTTTTGGGGTTTAAGAGTCTAGAGATTTAAATGTTTAGTCATTTAGTTGTTTATTAGTTTTATTTAAATAATAAAATAATAAAAAATTATTTTTGTGATTTTTTATCATTTTCGAAAGTTATAACCTTTGAAAATATAATAATTTTTAAATTTTTTTCAAAAGTAAATATAATATTTAGTTATAATAACTTAATAATTATAAGATATTTTAATTGAATATATGTAATTTTATTGTTCAATATTATAAAAATAATAAACTAATAAATTAATAAACTATTATTGATAAGATTAATCGTAATTAAAATATAACTGCAAAACCTATATATAATGATTCAAAATCAAAGTAAAATATATTACTAAATAATAATTTTTTGTTTTTAAATTTGTACTTCTTTATATAAGCTTTATTTTTTTTTGATTAAAAATAAATTATTAAAATTATATTTGTCTCACTCATTATTTATTTTGTGATTGATATTTCTATAAAAAATAAACTAATAAATAATTAAAATGAATATTTAAAATTATAATGAATACTAATTAAAATGAGATTTATGATTTATTATATATGGTATACCGGTTTAATGGTTTGATTATTTAGTGGTTTATAGGTTTTATTTATATAATAAAAAATCAAAATTCTATTTTTGATTTTTTTCTAATTTTCAAAGGTTATAACCTTTGAAAATAAAATTATTTTTAAAATTTTTTGAAATGTGAATACCATGTATAATTATATTAATCTTATTAATTATATATCATTTAAATTCAATATAAATAATTTTAATGATATATATTATAATAATGATCAAAAATTAAATTAATAAACTATTATTAATAATATAAATATTAATTAAAATATATTTACATAACACAAAATGATTCAAAATCAAATCAAAATATATTGCTAAATAATAATATTTTATTTTTATAATTTTTCTTCTTTTTATAAGTATATATATTTTTTATTAAATTAATGTTTTAAATAATATTTGTCTAACTCGAAATTTATTTTGTAATTAATCTTTCTAAAAAAATTAAACTATAAATAATTAAAATGAATATTTATAATTATAATAAATAGAAATAAAAATGAGATTTATTATTTATTAAGTAGTATATAGATGTTAAAAGGTTTTTGTATTAAGGTGTTTCCTGATTTATGAGCTTACTGATTTAAGTAAGTAAGCAAATTTATAGGTTTTATTTAAAAAATGAAATACAAAAAAATTATTTTTTTTTATTTTTTCACATTTTCAAAGGTTATAAACTTTGAAAATGTAATAATTTTAATTTTTTTTTCAAAAGTGAATACAATATTTAGTTATAATAATCATTATGTTTATAAATCATATAAATTCAATATAAATTATTTTTTTGATAAATATTTTAATAATGATGAAAAAATAACTTAATAATGTATTATTAATAAGATAGATATCAATTAAAATATATTTACAAAACATAAATTGATTCAGAAGCAAAGCAAAATATATTACTATATGATTATTTTTTGTTTTGAAATTTTTTTTTCTTTTAAATATTTATCTATATTATTTTGATTAAAAATAATTTATATAAATTATATTTGTGTAACTCATAATTTATTTTGTAATAAATATTTATATAAAAATAAACAAATAAATAATTAAATTTGAATATTTAAAATTAAAATGAAAAAAAAATAAGATTTATTCTTTATTATTTAGGATATACCAGTTTAATTTAAATTAGATTTCTATCACTAATAATTTATTTTGTAATTAATATTTCTATAAAAATAAACTGATAAATAATTAAAATAAAAATTAAAATTATACTAAAATATTAAAATAATTTATTTTGTTCCTCTCTCAACTCTAGAATGATTGCTAAAGTTCTAACCAAAATAATAGGAGCTTTTACTTTATCTCCATTATGTCTCATCATATTTGATGTTGAATCACTGGGCTATCAAAGGTAATTTGACTCATGTACGCTAGCATACTAAACCAACGTTGTACCCCTATGTGTTGAAATAGTTAGTTGTTATGGATGCTATTTATATTGATTATTGTAATTTCTTCTAAAATATCTCTATCCCACACACTCAAAGCAATTTTTTTAAAACATAGTTCAACTCAAAAAAAATAACCACCTTGTAGCCTATTAGAACAAACTAGCCCCAAGGTAGTTTGAGCATGGCAAGAAGTATGGGCTCTCTTTCAATCAAGAATCAAATAATTTATTTTATTGGCATGTCTAAGCCTTTTTTTATATCCTCATGGATATGAAAAGTATTATTTCTTTTTTTTATATTAAATGAGTTATGTATGCAAGCTCACAATACCCAAAAAGGTGTAAATGAATAATATTCAAATGTATAAAAGGTTTTAATCATTGCTCAAAATATTAGTGTTGCATATTGACACTTGAGGTCACAAATCAACGAAAAAAACCATAGTGATATTTCCAATCCCAAGAATTTTAACTATAGAAAGTTATAAAGAATAGTACTTGAGCTTTAACTATTTCTATGGTCATGACTTTTGCTCTTGAGGAATGTACAAAGTTACAATCATTCCTAGTGCAATGACTTTGCAATATAAAGATAAAATGCACAAGCTATGCTCATATCCAATACTGTGACCTAGTATTATAGTGATTAAATAAGTATTCATGAACATTCTTAGTGCCATAACTATATGTTCAAAAGAGAGATAGAAGTTATGGCATATTCTCATCGATATGATTTTGTGTTCCAGAGACAAAATGTACAATCATGACCATTACTAATGCTACAATAATCTAAAGCAAGAAAGAGACCGAATCCTTAACTGACCCCTTGAGTCATGACTTTGTGTTACATATACAAAAAGATAAATCTGTGAGATTCCTAAAAGTTGTGAATTTCAATTTAAATTTTACCCTTAGTCATTTGATTATAAAATTACAAAACATAAGATTTAGGATTTAGGGTTTATGGATTAGGGTTATAGTTTATGGTTTAAGGTTTAAAAATAAAGTTTAGGGTTTATGGTTTTTTTTGTTTTTTTTGGAAAATACACACTTTATTTATCATTTAGGCACGCAACTTACAAGAGACTAAAAAGCTGACTAATTGATGCCAGCCCACCAAATCTCATGCACCTTAATGATTCTATGCATAAAATACATAAAAAAACATAATGCCTAAAAATTGAAAGTGTACGAATACAACTAAAATCACCTGGCATTCCCGGAATTCAGAGATGGCATTGAGTCATTATGCGCACTACATCCTTTCCATTCGGATTTGTCCAAGCCTTTTGGAGGAACCTTAATGATGCACCATATTAAAACTATGCAAATATAAGATTGTGCATGTGTGTGACATGCAGCATCAAGCGTTTTCCTATGTCATTGCTATGCAATGGAATAAATGTAAAACTGAAAAACCATAAATCCACAAGTCCATATCTACGGGACTTTGTCAATTCATTCTCACCTCTGAATTCTACATTCTTTTACTCCAATGATCCTCAAAATAGTATATCTTAGGTTAGAATGCTTCCTCCTCGAGCTCGAAGAAGTGGCTGTATGTTGCACCGATAACATATCAAAAAATATGCATGCATCGGTGTGCATGTGTGATGAGGTCCATCTCATAGTCTAATTATCTACGCGTACAACCAAGCTAGAATACAAGTAAAATTACAAAATGCTATAAAGATGGGTCTTCTGCTCCTAGGAGTGTAGCATCACCTAATGTGTATTTACAAAATGCATTAGTTGGCCCCACTTAGAGATACTCATGGGTCCAGTTGCTCTCATTGCATGCTACATAGAGAACAGACAAGATTATGTGTGTGAGTATGTCATGATCCATCTCTACAAGTACATGGTGCATACAAAGTCAAAAATACAAATAAGACTACAAACATAAACTACATGTTTGAATATTTCGCTCCCGTGTGGCTGGTCTGGACTCCATTGCTTACTGGCCCTTCTTGGTGATGCTTCGGATTTTGCCTGCTCTCCAATTAATCATGGATTACCCGCTACTCCTATTGTGAAATGGTTGGGTGGCCCTCTATGTTGCCTGATAGGGCTAGTGGGACCAACTCCTAGCTACTCCTAGATTTACTCCCGACCATTTGCTCGGTCTCGTCAGTTGTCTGAATGTTATCATCCTGTCCTACTTGTGGGGCCCTCTACAAGCTGGTAGCCCATACTTCTGGCTGCTTCAAGGACTTGGTGGCCCCTCTAAATGCTACACCAAAATGGACAATAATATTTGCACGTGTGTACTGTGGTCCGTCGCTATGTGTGTGTGGTGCAGCAGTATCAGGGTTTCGGAGTTTAGTAATTTAAATATTTAGGTATTTTGTGGTTTATAGGTTTTATTTAAAAAATTAATTAACAAAAAAATTATTTTTATGATTTTTTCTCATTTTCAAGGTTATAACAATTGAAATATTATAATTTTTAATTTTTTTTTCAAATGTTAATACAATATTTAATTATAATAATCATAAAAGTTAAATATCATGTAATTTTAATATAAATAATTTTATTAATCGATATTATAATACTGATCCTGTAATTAATATAGAAATATTAATTACAAAATAAATAATGAGTGAGACATATAATTTAAAAATATTATTTTTTATGAAAAAAAAATAAGCTTATAAAAATAAACAAAATTTCAAAAATTTAAAATTTTATTTAGTAATATAATTTACTTTGATTTTGAATTATTTCGTGTTCTGCAAATATATTTTAATTAATATCTATCTTATTAATAATAGTTTATTAATTTATTTTTCGATCATTATATTAATATATATTAATAAAATTGTTTATATTAAATTTACATCAAATATATTTATTAAGATTATTATAACTAAGTATTGTCTTCATATTTTACAAAGTTTTAAAAATTATTATATTTTCAAAGGTTATAACCTTTGAAAATCACGAAAATTCATAAAAATATTTTTTTGTTATATCATTGATAAAATAAAACCTATAAACACCTAAATGTGCAAACATATATATCAATAAACTCCTTAACCCCAAAACCACAAAAAACTTAACTCATTAAATAGGTAAACCCTAAATAATAAATCATATATCTTTTTTTTATTAGTATTCAATATAATTTTAAATATTCATTTTAGTTATTTATCAATTTATTTTTATAGAAATATTAATTACAAAATAAATTATAAGTGAGACAAATATAATTTAAATAATTTATTTTTCATCAAAAAAATTATATGCTTATAAAACGAGGCAAATTTTTTAAAATAGAAAATTATTATATAGTAATATATCTTATTTTGATTTTGAATCATTTTAGATTCTACAATTATATTTAAATTTATATCATTCTTATTAATACTAGTTTATTAATTTATTTATTGATCATTATTATAATATCTATTAATAAAATTATTTATATTTAGTTTACATTATATATAATTTTTAAGATTATTATAACTAAATATTATATTCACATTTAAAAAACATTAAAAATTATTATATTTTCAAAGGTTATAACATTCTAAAATTAAAAAAAACAAAAAATTAAATTTTTTGTTTTTTCATTCTTTAAATAAAAACTAAAAATCACTAAAGGCATAAACACTTAAATCACTAAACCCCAAAATAGCTAAATACCTAAACCATTAAAATAGTATATCCTGAATATTAAATAATAGATCTCACTTTTATTTTGTATTCATTATAATTTTAAATATTCATTTTAATTATTTTTTAGTTTATTTTTATAGAATTATAAATTACAAAATATATTATGAGGAAGACAAATATAATTTAAATAATATACTTTTAAGAACAATAAATATATACTTATAAAAAGGTACAAAACAACAAAAACATTATTTTATACTAATTTATTTTACTTTGATTTTTAATAAATTTATGTTTTGCAAATATATTTTAAATAATATCTATCTTATTTATTATAGTTTATTAATTTATTTTTTGATCATAAATATAATATCTATCAATATAATTGTTTATATTGAATTTATATGATATATAATTATTAATATTATCAAAAGTAAATATAGTATTCACATTTAAAAAGATATATACAAATTATTATATTTTAAAAGGATATAAGATTAAAAAATGAGAGAAAATAACAAAAAAATAAATTTTTTGTTATATCTTTGTTTAAATAAAACTTATAAACCATTATATACCTAAACACACATATCTCTAAACTCCTAAACCCCGAAGCCTCTAAATATTTAAACCTTTAAACTCGTAAACATTAAATATTAAAAATTAATTTTTTATTTCTGTTTATTATAATTTTAAATTTTAATTTTAATTATTTATAGATTAATTTTTTAGAAAAATTAATTACAACATAAATTTCGAGTGAGACAAATATTATTTAAATAATGTAATTTTAATCAATAAATAATATAAGCTGAAAAATGAAGGAAAATTTTAAAAATTAAATATTATTATTTAGTAATATATTTTGATTTGATTTTGAATCATTTTGTGTTATGTAAATATATTTTAATTAATATTAATTATTATTATTAATAGTTTATTAATATAATTTTTGATCATTATTATTATATCTATAAATAAAATTATTTATATTAAATTTATATGATATATAATTATTAAAATTATTATAACTAGATATTGTATTCACATTTCAAAAAATTTTAAATATTATTATATTTTCAAAAGTTATAACCTATGAAAATGACAAAAAATTACAAATTTTTTTTTTGTTATTTTATTGTTTAAATAAAAGCTATGAACCAGTAAATGACTAAAAACATAAATCACTAAATACCTGAAAGACAAAACTTCTAAATACTTAAACTATTAAATTGGTATACATTAATAATAAAGCTTAAATCTCATTTTAATTTTTATTAAGTGTAATTTTAAATATTTATTTTAATTAATTTATCAGTTTATTTTTATAGAAATATTAATTACAACATATATTATTATTGAGATAGATCTATTTTAAATAATTTATTTTTATCAAAAAAAAATATATGCTTATAAAAATAGGCAGAAATTTAAAAACAAAAATTTATTATTTTGTAATATATTTTATTTTGATTTTGAATCATTTTAGTTTTTGCAATCATATTTTAATTTATATCATTCTTATTAATAATAGTTTATTAATTTTTTATTGATCATTATTATAATATCTATTATAAAATTATTTATATTGAGTTTACATTATATATGATTATTAAGAATATTATAACTAAATTTTATATTAACATTTAAAAAACAAAAATTATTATATTTTCAATGGTTATAACCTTCAAAAATTAAAATAAAGCAAAAAAATTAATTTTTTATTTTTTTATTGTTTAAATAAAAACTATAAATCACTAAAGTCCTAAACACTTAAATCACTAAACCCCAAAACACCTAAATACTTAAACCATTAAACTAGTATATCCTTAATAATAAATAATAAATCTCAATTTTATTTGTATTCATTATAATTTTAAATATTCATTTTAATTATTTATTAGATTATTTTTATAGAATTATAAATTAAAAATAAATTATGTGGAAGACAAATATAATTTAAATAATTTACTTTTAATAACAAAAAATATAAACTTATAAAAAGAAGCAAAACATCAAAAAAGTTATTATTTACTATTATATATTTTACTTTGATTTTGAATAAATTTACATTTTGAAAATATATTTTTACAAATATCTATCTTATTAATAATAGTTTATTAATTTATTTTTTGATCATTAATATAATATCTATCAATATAATTATTTATATTGAATTAACATGATATATAATTATTAAGATTATCATAACTAAATATATATTCACATATGAAAAAAATTTAAAAATTGTTATATTTTCAAAGGTTATAACCTTCAAAAATGAGAAAAAATAACAAAAATAAATTTTTTGTTATATCATATTAATAATAGTTTATTAATTTATTTTTTGATAATTGATATAATATTATCAAAAAAATTATTTATATTTAGTTTATATTATATATAGTTATAATAATTTTTATTACTAAATATTGTATTCACATTTTTAAAAAAGTTTAAAATTATTATATTTTCAAATGTTACGACATTTGAAAATTTGAATAAATATCAAAAATATTTTTTTGTTATTTCATTGTTTAACTAAAAGCTATAAACCATTAAATGCATAAATACTTAAATCAATAACTTCTAAATCTCGAAAACCCTAAATAGATAAATTTTTTAAACAGGTATATCCTAAATAATAAATTATAAATCTCATATTTATTTTTTTCATTATAATTTTAAATATTCATTTTATTTATTTATTTGTTTATTTTTATATAAATATTAAATACAAGATAAATTATAAGTTAGAAAAATATAATTTATATAAATTATTTTTCAACAAAAAAATATAGATAAACTTATAAAATGAAGAAAAAAATTAAAAACAAAAAATTATTATATAGTAATATATTTTACTTTGTTTCTGAATCATTTTAGGTTTTGTAATTATATTTTAATTGATATCTAACTTATTAATAATAGATTATTAATTTATTTTTTGATCATTATTAGAATATTTATCAATAAATAAATTTATATTTAATTTATATGATATATAAATTTAATAATTATTATAACTAAATATTGTATTCACTTTTGAAAAAAATTTTAAAATTATTATATTTTCAAGGATTATAACCATTGAACATGTGAAAAAAGAAAAAAAAAATTTATTATTTCATTGTTTAAATAAAACCTATAAATCACTAAATGCCTAAACACTTAAATCACTAAACTACAAAATATCGATACCCCTATATAGATAATCATTTAAACGGGTATCCCCTAAATAATAATTAATAAATCTCATTTTTATTTGTTTTCATTTTAATTTAAAAAATTCATTTCTATTTTTTAGTTATATATATATATATATATTAATTATAAAATAAATTATGAGTTAAAAATATAATTTATAAAAATTATTTTTCATCAAAAATTAGATTATCTTATAAAAAGAATAAAAATATAAAAACAAATAATTATTATTAAGTAATATATTTTGCTTTGCTTTTGAATCATTTAAGGTTTTGATATTATATTTTAATTAATATCAATCTTATTCATAATAGATTTTTAATTTATTTTTTGATAATTATTAGAATATCTATCATTAAAATTGTTTATATTGAATTTATATGATATATAATTATTATGATTATTATAAATAAATATTTATTCACTTTTGAAAAAAATTTAAAAATTATTATATTTTCAAAGGTTATAACCTTTGAAAATATCAAAAAAAAATAAAAATAAATTTTTTGTTATTTTATTTTTTAAATAAAACCTATAAACCACTAAATGCTAGGGGTGCTCATATGATGGGACGAGATGGGGATTACAAAACTCCAGTCCCTTCCCATAGTTCGGAAATTATTATTTTAAGATCCAGACCAGTCCCATTGGTTGAAAATATAAGGACGGGATTGGTCATTGATCGGGGATTTTGGGTAGGAGAAAATGGTTCTGGGACAGAACGGAGTTCGGACATTTTTTTCAATTTATTTTCTTCAAACCGGCCAAGTTAGTTCATGTCAAAACCTTTTGTTGTACCATTTATCATTTCTTAGTTATGTTTCTTTCAAACTCAAATTGGGCCAATTTTGTTTTGTCAAATAGGCTGAATACCCCAAACGAGTTCCATTACCTTGTCAAAAACTTTGATGTGTAGAAAAGGTTAGATATGTTAAATAGAACCGGACCGAGTTGTGTGCTTAATTTGCTTCTTTGTTTTGTTACAAGTTGGCTTTGTTCAGCCGATTGAAAGTTAACCATAATAGCAATACTACATTTCTTAAAAATTTACTTAAAATATTAAGGAATAGTTAAAGATGACCACAAACATTGGTAGCAGTAATTACTACTTAAGTAATTGCTAAAATTAGGCAGCTTAATATAACAAAAAAAATACAACTAATAAAAACCATGTTAATAATCATCAACATAAGTATCACTACCATCAAAGAAATCATCATTTTTCTTCAACACAGTAGAAGAGAAATCATCTTTTTATTCATCTTTATTTAAATCTTTATAATCATCCATCATCTCTTTTAAAGCATTTATAACCTTTTTCACAAAATTTTTAGCCAATTCCTCTCCATAATGCTATGTGTACTTTACGTTGAGATATTTGAGCTTATATCTAGGATCCAACACTACTGCTGCAAAAAGCATAATATTTTTTGACTGAAATGAACCCCAATATTTGTTGAATTTATGCCTCATTTTCATACCCATTTCAGACAACATTGTATCTCTATTATTTTCACAAAGCTCATTTTTTTTCAAAATTCAAATAATCTATGGAAAATAAACACTAGAGTTAGAATATTATGAGCCAGAATATTTACGAGTTACCTGGTAAAAAGTTTTCAATAAATGAGCCAAAATTTTGGTGTTTGTTCAGTCTCTCTCAGTTGGAACTTTTGAACCAAACACCTTCAAAAACCTTTTGTCTTTGTCCTCCAACTTATCAAATTCTTTTTGATATTTTATATCAGTTTTTAGCATCAAATAAGTTGAATTCCATCTTGTAGGACAATCTAATTGCAATGAAGATCCATATGTCAAGTTTGCTTCTTCAACACATAAATTAAACATATCTAATCTTTTAGGGACTGCTCCTCACATATTTCACCACACCTCTAATTTTTTGAATAGGACCCTCAACTACTGCAATGCCATCTCTGACAATTAATTTTAGAATGTGAGCACAATATCTCATATGAAAATGCTCGCCTCTCAAAGGTACAACACATTTCTTGACAAAGCTTTTTTTCAATTGTTCAACTGAAACATTATTATTTGATGCATTGTAAATAGTAATGCACAACAACTTTCTCAAATCTCATTCATTAATGCAAAAATCAATCGCATTTCTATTATTAACTCCAGAATAACTTTTAATTTCACCAAAGTTCAAAAGCCTTTTATGCATATTCCATTGAAAATCAATGAAATGAATAGTCAAACATATATAAGACAAATTGTGAATGCTATTCCAAGTGTCGGAAGTCAATGAAACTCTACAACAATGAGATGATATGGTATCAACTAATTTCTTCCTTTCCTTCACAAACAAAGAAAAACAATCCCTTAGTGTAGAGTGCCGAGATGGAATTTTAAATTGAGGCATGCTAACTTCACAAAATTCTTTAAACTCATCCCTATCAACAAAACAAAAAGGTAATTCACCTTTTATGATCATTTTCACTAAAGCCTCCCTAACTAGTTGTTGATCAAATTGCCAACAAGTTAATTTGTTATCCTTTGAACTAGTACCTTTAGTGAAACTCAACAAAGATTGTGTCTTTTCTTTACCTTTGTAAACTTTTATTAATTCTTTTTTGGGTGGAAATTTCCTGCAAGTCTCTCAAGTATTTCCATAAACCTGAAGTACCTTGAACACTTTTTACCAAATATTCTTTCCTACACAATATACAAGCTTCCCTATCAGTTTCATTTTTCTCTGAATCAACTAATATCTCATAAGTTTCCCAAACAGTAGACTTATATTTTTTTGAGCTTGAGGTTCAAATGTACCTTGACTTTCTTTTACAATTAGAATTGAAGAACCTGCCGTAACAATAGGAGGGTTCGTGAAAAAATTATGATTTGATTTACTAGTACTTTGATCATTGGAGATGTGATCATCTTTAATTTATTGTATTTTTCGTTTACCGCTGGATTGTGCCATGTACATTGCCATTAATTAATATGATATGTTAAGCATAAATACATATAAATATTTCAAACAAGCAAGCACTACAGAACTAACCATAACACATTCAGCCCACTCATTCGGCCCAACCACAACACGACAACCAATACTCAACAAAACGGACTGAGACACATAATAATAATAATAATAATTAATCACTCAATTCTCGTCACAAAAACAAACCAAAAGGCTGGTGGCATCTGAGACACGGTGGAGGCAACCAGAAGTGCGACGGACAAGGGCTGGACCTAACTGAACATGACTGGAACGACGTGAGGTGGCATGGAACTCGTAGGAACAGTAATAGGTGCGTTGGAATTGGATGGGCAGTAGCGGAATTGGTGGCATCTTCATGTTATATATATATATATTCTTGGTTCTAGTATCGGTTTATTAGGATGGGATGGTTCTCGGGATGGATATTGCTTAAAATCCGGAACCTTCCCAAAAGAAAAAATACATGACAGACCGGGACGGGAAAATTCATAGTCAACGGATTTTTCTTAGTCCCGATTCTTTCGAGACAAGAGTTCGGGTCGGGTCGTGAATCTCTGAGTTTAGTGAGCACCACTACTAAACGCATATAAAGTTAAATCAGTAAACTACTAAACCCCGTAATGCCTAAATACATAAATCATTAAACCGCTAAATACTATTTAATAATTAATAAATCTAATTTTTAGTGCTATTTATTATATTTTTAAATATTAATTTTAATTATTTATTAGTGTATTTATTTAGAAATATTTATTACAAAATAAATTTTGAGTCGGGCAAATATAATTTAAATAATATATTATTTATCTAATAAAAATATACGTTTATAAAATAAGTATAAATTTAAAAATTTAAAATTATTATCAAGTAATATAAGTTACTTTAATTTTGAATCAATTTGGGTTTTGTAAATATTTTTTAATTAATATCTATCTTAATATTAATAATTTATAAATTTAATTTTTCATCAATATTATAATATCTATCAATAAAATTATTTATATTAAATTTATATGATATATAATTATTAATATTATTATAACAAAATATTGTATTAAAATTTCAAAAAATTTTAAATATTATAATATTTTCAAATGTTATAACCTATGAAAATGATAAAAAATTATAGAAATTTTTTCTGTTATTTTATTTTTTTAAATAAAACATTTAACCACTAAATGCCTAAAAACATAAATCGCTAAACTTCTAACAACAAAACCTCTAAATACTTAAATCATTAAACTGGTATACATTAATAATAAATCATAAATCTCATTTTAATTTTTATTGAGTATAATTTCAAAGTTTTATTTTAATTATTTATCAATTTATTTTATCGAAATATTAATTACAAAATAAATTATTAGTGAGACGGATCTAATTTAAATTAAAACGATATCCCTAAATAATAAATAATAAATCTCATTTTTTTTTCATTATAATTTTTAATATTCGTTTTAATTATCTATTTGTTTATTTATATATAAATATTAATTAGAAAATAAATTGAGCTATATACAAATAATTTATATAAATTATTTTTCATCAAAAAATTATAGATAAACTTTTTAAAAGAAAAAAAAATGTCAAAACAAAAAATTAATATATAGTAATTTATTTTGCTTTTCTTCTGAATTATTTTAGGTCATGTAATTATATTTTAATTGATATCTATCTTATTAATAATAGATTATTAATTTATTTTTTGATCATTATTAGAATATTTATCAATAAAATTGTTTATATTTAATGTATATGATATATAAATATAATGATTATTATAACTAAATATTGTATTCACATTTAAAAAAAATTTAAATATTTTTATATTTTCAAAGGTTATAACCTTTGAAAATATCAAAAAATAATAAAAATAAAATTTTTATTATTTTATTTTTTTAATAAAACATATAAACCACTAAATGCATACACAGTTAAATCAGTAAACTTTTAAACCTCATAATGCCTAAATACATAAACCATTAAACCACTATATACTACTTAATAATTAATAAATCTAATTTTTATTTCTATTTATTATAATTTTAATTATTCATTTTAATTATTTATTAGTTTATTTTTATAGAAATATTTATTACAAATTAAATTATGAGTGCGACATATATATTTTAATTAATTTATTTTTAATCAAAAAAAATATATGCTTATAAAAGAAGTAAAAATTTAAAAATTAAAAATTATTATCCAGTAATATATTTTACTTTAATTTTGAATCAATTTGGGTTTTGTAAATATTTTTTAATTAATATCAATCTTTTTAATAATAGTTTATTAATTTAAATTTTGATCATTATTATATTATCTATCAATAAAATTGTTTATATTGAATTTATATGATATATAATTATTATTATTATTATAACTAAATATTGTATTCACATTTCAAAAAATTTTAAATATTATTATATTTTCAAAGGTTATAACCTATGAAAATGTGAAAAAATTACAATTTTTTTGTTATTTTATTGTTTTAATAAAACCTATAAACCACTCAATGCCTAAAAACATAAATTGTAAACTCCCAAACGACAAAACGTTTAAATACTTAAACAATTATACTGGTGTACTTAAATAAAAAATCATAAATCTTAATTTAATTTTTATTAAGTATAATTTTAAATTTTTATTTTAATTATTTATCAGTTTATTTTTATAGAAATATTAATTACAAAAAAAAATTATTAGTGAGACAGATCTATTTTAAAAAATTTATTTTTTATCAAAAAAAATATATATCCTTATAAAATGAGGCAAAATTTTTAAAACAAAAATTTATTATTTAGTAATATATTTTATTTTTATTTTGAATCATTTTTTATTTTGCAATTATATTTTAATTTATATCATTCTTATTATTAATAGTTTATTAATTTTTTATTGATCATTATTATTATATCTATTAATAAAATTATTTATATTGAGTTTACATTATATATAATTATTAAGATTATTATTACTGAATATTATATTCACATTTAAAAAAATTAAAAATTATTATAATTTCAAAGGTTATAACCTTCAAAAATTTAAAAAAAAAATCAAAAAATTAAATTTTTTTTTTCATTCATTAAATAAAAACAATAAATCATTAAAGGCCTAAACACTTAAATCACTAAACCCCAAAACACCTAAATACATAAACCATTAAACTAGTATATCCTGAATAATAAATAATAAATTTCTAATTTATTTGTATTCATTATAATTTTAAATATTCAATTTAATTATTTATTAGTTTTTTTTATAGAATTATAAATTAAAAATTAATTATGAGGATGACAAATATAATTTAAATAATTTACTATTAATAACAAAAAATATAAACTTATAAAAAGAAGCAAAACATCAAAGAAAGTATTATTTTGTAATATATTTTACTTTGATTTTGAATAATTTTACGGTTTGCAAATATATTTAAAATAATATCTATATAATTAATAATAGTTTATTAATTTATTTTTTGATCATTAATATAATATATTTCAATATAATTGTTTATATTGAATTTATATGATATATAATGATTAAGATTATCATAACTAAATATAGTATTCACATATAAAAAAATATAAAAATAGATATATTTTCAAAGTTTATAACCTTCAAAAATGAGAAAAAATAACAAAAATAAATTTTGTGTTATATCATTGTTTAAATAAAACATATAAAACATTAAATGCCTAAATACATAAATATCTAAACTCCTAAACCCCAAAGCCCCTAAATACTTAAACCTTTAAACTCGTAAACCTTAAATTTAATTTAAATAATTTATAGTAATATTAATTACAAAATAAATTATGAGTGATACAAATATAATTTAAATAATATATCATTCATCAATAAAACATATAAGCTTATAAAATAATGCAAAAACTAAAAAAATTATTATTTAGTGATAAATTTTACTTTGATTTTGAATTATTTTAGGTTTTTTAATTATATTTTAATTTATATCTATCATATTAATAATAGTTTATTAATTTATTTTTTGATAATTGATATAATATCTACCTATAAAATTATTTATATTTAGTTTATATTATATATAGTTATAATATTTATTATTACTAAATATTGTATTACCAATTTTAAAAAAATTTAAAATTATTATATTTTAAAATGTTATAACCTTTGAAAATTTGAAAAAATATCAAAAATAAATTTTTGGTTATTTCATTGTTTGAATAAAACCTATAAACCATTAAATACAAAAATACTTAAATGAATAACTTTTAATCTTGAAACCCCTAAATAGATAAATTTTTTAAACATGTATATCCTAAATAATAATTAATAAATCTCATTTTTATTTTTTTCTTTTATAATTTTAAATATTCATTTTAATTATTTATTTGTTTATTTTATATAAATATTAATTACAAAATAAATTATAAATTATACAAATATAATTTATATAAATTATTTTTCAACAAAAAAATATAGATTAACTTAATAAAAGAAGAAAAAAATTAAAAACAAAAAAATATTATATAGTAATATATTTTGCTTTGTTTCTGAATCATTTTAGGTTTTGTAATTATATTTTAATTGATATCTAACTTATTAATAATATATTATTAATTTATTTTTTCATCATTATTAGAATATTTATCAATAAAAATCTTTATATTGAATTTATATGATATATAAATTTAATAATTATTATAATTAAATATTTTAATCACTTTTGAAAAATTTTTTAAAATCTTTATATTTTTAAAGATTAAAATCTTTGAACATGTGAAAAAATAAAAATAATATTTTTTTTGTTATTTCATTGTTTAAAAAAACCTATAAATCAATAAATGCCTAAATACTTAAATCACTAAACTACAAAATTCTGATACCCATATATAGATAATCCTTTAAACAGGTATACCCTAAATAATAATTAATAAATCTCATTTTTATTTGTTTTCATTATAATTTAAAAAATTCATTTTGATTGTAAAGTTTTTTATTCATATATATATATATTAATTATAAAATAAATTATGCGTTAATAAAATAATTTATAAAAATTATTTTTCATTAAAAAATAGATAAGCTTATAAAAAGATTAAAAATTATAAAACAAATAATTATTATTAAGTAATATATTTTTCTTTGCTCTTGAATCATTTTAGGATTTGATATTATATTTTAAGTAATATCAATCTTATTCATAATAGAATTTTTATTTATTTATGGATAATTATTAGAATATAAATAAATAAAATTGTTTATATTGAATTTATATGATATATAATTATTATGATTATTATAAATATATATTGTATTCACTTTTGAAAAAAAAATTAAAAATTATTATATTTTCAAAGGTTATAATCTTAAAAAATGAGAAAGAATACAAAAAATAAATTTTTTGTTATTTCTTTTTTAAATAAAACCTATAGACCACTAAATGTTTACTTACTTAAATCAGTTGCTCATAAAACCCGAAACCCCTAAATACATAAACCCTATAACAGCTGTATACTACTTAATAAATAATAAATATCATTTTTATTTCTATTTATTATAATTTTAAATATTCATTTTAATTATTTATATTTTAATTTTTATAAAAATTAATTACAAAATAAATTTCGAGTGAGACAGATATTATTTAAATAATTTATTTTTAATCATAAGAAAATATAATCTTATAAAAAGATAGAAAATTTTAAAAATTAAATATTATTATTTAGTAATATAATTTTATTTGATTTTGAATCATATTGTGTTATGTAAATATATTTTAATTAATATTTATATTATTAATAATAGTTTATTAATTTAATTTTTTATCATTATTATAATATCTATCATTAAAATTATTTATATTGAATTTATATGATATTTAATTAATAAGATTAATATAATTATACATGGTATTCACATTTCAAAAGATTTAAAAAATTATTTTATTTTTAAAGGTTATAACCTTTGTAAATCTAAAAAAATCAAGAAAAAATTTGATTTTTATTATATAAATAAAACCTATACACTACTAAATGCCTAAAAACATAAATTTCTAAACTCCTAAATGACAAAACACCTAAATAATCGATCCATTAAACCGGTATGCCATATATAATTGTTGGGCAATTGTGCTTCCATGGTAGTGAGATTGAGATATAGAAACACAGAAACAACAAAAAACAAGCAATATATATATCCCAATTCAGCAACCATCCATGATAGAATCACTAAATGAGAAATAAACACCGAAAATAACATGGTTCACTAGTAGCTCAGTAAAACTAGCTAAATTCACCAGAAAATGCTTATGCATTACATATTAAAACAACAGAAATGTCTTACAGAATGAACCACACAGAATAGTCATGTTAAATCATACAGAGAGAAGAGAGAGAGATGATGAACAGTTCCACACGTCCAAAAACAGCCACCCCAAAAAAAAATTACAAATCATTTTATATTAAAATTTCTCTCGGTTCATTTATCGGAGTAGGTCGGATCATGAGACGGGTCAGGCTCTTCTCCAATTTTGGCCCGCTATCCGGTCAGCAAGACCTTCGTTATTGTGCTACTGCTGCATACCCGACCTCTTAATATTTCCTTTCCTGCACTTACATGAAAATATTAAAAAAGAAAAAATATTTGGTTATACAAACAGATTATCAAAAAATAAAT
The DNA here is from genome assembly GCA_029783825.1 of Sapria himalayana. Classification (NCBI taxonomy): domain Eukaryota; kingdom Viridiplantae; phylum Streptophyta; class Magnoliopsida; order Malpighiales; family Rafflesiaceae; genus Sapria; species Sapria himalayana. The sequence continues at coordinate 355,244 of JAREIK010000084.1, forward strand.
TAAATATACCGAAATAATAAATCTTAAATCTCATTTTAATTTATATTCATTATAATTTTAAATATTCATTTTAAATATTTATTAGTTTATTTTTTATATAAATATTAATTATAAAATAAATAATTAGTCAGACAAATAAAATATTAATAATTTACTTTAAAAAATATATAATCTTATTAAAAGTAGTAAAATTTTAAAAACAAAAAATTATTATTTAGTAATAAATTTTACTTTGATTTTGAATCATTTTAGGTTTTATAATTATATATTAATTTATATCTATCATATTAATAATAGTTTATTAATTTATTTTTTTGATAATTGATATCATATCTATCAATAAAAGTAGTTATAATTAGTTTATATTATATATATAATTATAATGATTAATATTACTAAATATTTTATTCACATTTTAAAAAAATGTTAAAATTATTATATTTTTAAATGTTATAACCTTTGAAAATGTTAAAAAAAAATAAAAATAATTTTTTTGTTAATTCATTGGTTAAATATATCCTATAAACCACTAAATGCCTAAATACTTAAATCAATAACTCCTAAATCTCGAAAACTTTAAATAAATAATCATTTTAAACCGGTATACCCTAAATAATAAATAATAAATCTCAATATTATTTTTTTCATTATAATTTAAAATATTCAACTTAATTATTTATTCGTTTATTTTTATATAATTATTAATTACAGAATAAATTGAGTTAGACAAATATAATTTATATAATTATTTTTCATCAAAAAAATATAGCTAAACTTTTTAAAAGAAAAAAAATTTAAAAACAAAAAATTATTATATAGTAATATATTTTGCTTTATTTCTAAATCATTTTAGGTTTTGTAATTATATTTAAATTGATATCTATCTTATTAATAATAGATTATCAATTTATTCTTTGATCATTATTAGAATATTTTTCAATAAAACTATTTATATTGAATTTATATTATATATAAATATAATGATTATTATAACTAAATATAGTATTCACTTTTGAAAAAAATTTAAAAATTAATATATTTTCAAAGGTTATAAACTTTGAAATTATCAAAAAATAAATAAATAAATAAATAAATTTTTTTATATTTTTTTAAAATAACACCTATAAACCACTAAATGCATACACAGTTAATTCAGTAAACTCCTAAACCATGTAATTGCAAAATACTTAAACCATTAAACTGCTATATACTACTTAATATTTAATAAATCTAATTTTTAATTCTATTTATTATAATTTTAAATATTCATTTAAATTATATATTAGTTTATTTTTATTGAAATATTTATTACAAAATAAATTATGAGTGTGACAAATATAATTTAAAAAATATATATGCTTATAAAAAGTAAATTTAAAAATTGAAAATTTATATCCAGAAATATATTTTACTATTATTTTGAATCAATTTGGGTTTTGTTATTATTTTTTAATTAATATATATCGTAATATCAATAGTTTATAAATTTAATTTTGATCATTATTATAATATATATCAATAAAATTGTTTATTGAATTTATGTGATATATAATTATTAATTTTATTATAACTAAGTATTGTATTCACATTTCAAAAAATTTTAAATATTATTAAACTTTCAAAGGTTATAACCGATGAAAATGAGAAAAAATTATAACAAATTTTTTTGATATTTTATTTTTTCAAATAAAACATATAAAACACAAAAAGCCTAAAAACATAAATTGCTAAAATCATAAATGAAAACACCTTTAAATACTTAAACCATTAAACTGGTATACAGTAAAAATAAATAATATCTTATTTTAAATTTTATTTAGTAAAATTTCAAATTTTTATTTTAATTATTTATCAGTTTATTTTTGTAGAAATATTAATTACAAAATAAATTATTAGTGAGACAGATCTAATTTAAATTAAAATAGTATCCCGTAATAATAAATAATAAATCTCATTTTTTTTTCATTAAAAATTTAAATATTCATTTTAATTATCTATTTGTTTATTTATATATAAATATTAATTATAAAATAAATTGTGCTAGACAAAAATAATTTATATAAATTATTTTTCATCAAAAAATTATAGATAAACTTTTTAAAATAAAAAAAATTTTTAAAACGAAAAATTATTATATAGTAATATATTTCGCTTTGCTTCTGAACCATTTTAGGTTTTGTAATTATATTTTAATTGATATCTATCTTATTAATAATAGATTATTAATTTATTTTTTGATCATTATTAGAATATTTATCAATAAAATTCTTAATATTGAATTTACATGATATATAATGATAAAGATTATTATAACTAAATATTATATTTACATTTAAAAATAATTTAAAAATTAATATATTTTTAAAGGTTATCATCTTTGAAATTGAGAAAATCACAAAATTAAATTTTATGTTATTTTATTGTTTATATAAAATCTATAAACTACTAAATGCCAAGACGCTTAAATCATTAAACTCCTAAACCCCAAAACCCTTAAATACTTAAACATTTAAACCATCTTTAAAGGTTTAAGTATTTATAAATAATATAAAAATATCTATCAATAAATAATAGTTTATTAATTTATTTTTTGATCATTATTATATTTATATTTATATTTAGTTTAATAATATATATCAATAAAATTGTTTAGTTTTAATTTACATGATATATAATTATAAAGTTTATTATAACTAAATATTGTATTCACATTTGAAAAAAATTTAAAAATTATTATATTTATAAAGGTTATAAACTTCAAAATTGATAAAAAATTTGAAAAATAATTTTTTTGTTATTTCATTATTTAAATAAAACATATAAACTACTAAATGCCAAACACATAAATCACTAAACTCCTAAACTCTTAAATAATTAAACCATTAAACTGGTATACCCTAAATAATTAATCAGAAATCTCATTTTTATTTGTATTCATTATAATTTCAATATTCATTTTAATTATTTATTAGTTTAGTTTTATAAAAATATTAATTTCAAAATAAAATTATGATTGAGACAAATATAATTTAAATAATTTAACTTCATCAAGAAAATTTATAAGGTTATAAAAAGAATCAAAAATTTAAAAATAAAAAATTATTATTTAGTAATATATTTACTTTGATTTTGAATCATTATATATAGGTTTTGGAATTATATTTTAATTGCGATCATTCTTATTAATAATAGTTTATTAATTTATTATTTGATCATTTTTATAATATCGAACAATAAAATTACTTATAATCAATTAAAATGTCTTATAATTATTAAGTTATTATAACTAAATATTATATTTACATTTGAAAAAAATTTAAAAATTATTATATTTTCAATGGTTATAACATTCAAAAATGATAACAAATCACACAAATAATTTTTTATTATTTTCTTATTTAAATAAAACTTATAAACCACTAAATGACTAAACATTTAAATCTCTAGACTTCTAAACCCTAAAACCCCCTAAATACTTAAACCATTAAACCTATATAACCTAAATAATAAATAATAAATCTCATTTTTATTAGTGTTCATTATAATTTTAAATATTCATTTTAAATATTTTTTAGTTTATTTTTATAGAAATATTAATTACAAAATAAATAATGAGTGAGAGAGATATAATTTGAATAAATTATTTTTTTATGAAAAAAATAAGCTTATAAAAATAAACAAAATTTAAAAAATTTAAAATTTTATTTAGTAATATAATTTACTTTGATTTTGAATTATTTTGGGTTCTGCAAATATATTTTAATTAATATCTATCTTATTAATAATAGTTTATTAATTTATTTTTTGATCATTATTATAATATATATTAATACTTTTTTTATATTGAATCTACAAAAAATATAATTATTAAGATTAATATAACTAAGTATTGTATTCATATTTTATAACTATTAAAAAATTATTATATTTTTAAAGGTTATAACCATTGAAAATAACGAAAATTCATAAAAATAATTTTTTTGTTATTTCATTGATTAAATAAAACCTATAAACACCTAACTGTGTAAACATATAAATCAATAAACTCTTTAACCCCAAAACCACAAAAAACTTAAACAATTAAATAGTTATACCCTAAATAATAAATAATAAATCTCATTTTTTTACTATTTATTATAATTTTAAATATACATTTTAATTATTTATTAGTTTAATTTTATAAAAATATAAATTAAAAAATAAATTATTAGTGAGACAGATATAATTTAAATAATTTATTTTTGTTCAAAAAAATATATATGCTTATAAAATGAGGCAAATTTTTTAAAATAAAAAATTATTATTTTATAATATATCTTATTTTGATTTTGAATCATTTTAGATTCTACAATTATATTCTAATTTATATCATTCTTATTAATACTAGTTTATTAATTTATTTATTAATCATTATTATTATATCTATTAATAAAATTATTTATATTTAGTTTACATTATATATAAATATTAAAATTATTATAACTAAATATTATATTCACGTTTAAAAAAATTTAAAATTATTATACTTTCAAAGGTTACAACATTCAAAAATTAAAAAAATTCAAAAAATTAAATTTTTTGTTTTTTCATTCTTTAGATAATAACTATAAATCACTAAAGGTCTAAACACTTAAATCACTAAACTTTTAAACTCAAAATCACCTAAATACTTAAACCATTAAACTGATATATCCTGAATAATAAATAATAAATCTCAATTTTATTTATATTCATTATAATTTTAAATATTCATTTTTATTAGTTAGAAGTTTATTATTATAGAATTATAAATTAAAAAATAAATTATGAGTAAGACAAATATAATTTAAATAATTTATTTTTAATAACAAAAATATAAAGTTATAAAAAAAGCAAAACATTAAAAAAATTAGTATTAAGTAATATATTTTACTTTGATTTTGAATAAATTTAGATTTTGCAAATATATTTTAATAATATTTAGTAATATGTAGCAATGTAATATGTAGCAAACTAAATATATTTGGAAAATATATTTAGATTAAGAAAATATATTTTACTTATTAATAATAATTTATTACATTTTTTTGATCATTATTATAATATCTAGTATTGTAAATTAATTTATATTGAATTTAAATGACTTATAATTATTAAGATTATTATAACTAAATATTATATTTACATTTGAAAAAAATTTAAAAATTATTATATTTTCAAATGTTATAACCTTCAAAAATTTAAAAAAAAATAAAAATAAATTTTTTGTTATATCATTGTTTAAATAAAACTTATAAACCACTAAATGCCTAAACACTTAAACCTCTAAACTCCTAAACACAAAAGCCCCTAAATACTTAAAGCTTTAAACTCTTAAACCTTAAATATAATTTAAATAATTTATTAAAATATCAATTACTAAATAAATTATGAGTGATACAAATATAAATTAAATAATTTATTTTTCATCAAAAAAATATAAGCTAATAAAATGAAGCAAAACTTAAAAAAAATTATTATTTAGTAATAAATTTTACTTGGATTTTGAATATTTTTAGGTTTTACAATTATGTTTATATTTATATCTATCATATTAATAATAGCATATTAATTATTTTTTGATAATTGATATCATATCTATCAATAAAATTGTTTATATTTAGTTTATATTATATATAATTATAATGATTATTATTACTAAATATTGTCTTCACATTTTTAAAAAATTTTAAAATTATTATATTTTCAAAGTTATAACCTTTGAAAATGTGAAAAAAAATCAAAAATATTTTTTTGTTATTTCATTGTTGAACTAAAACCTATAAACCACTAAATGCCTAAAAAAATAAATCATTAAAGTCATAAACGAAAAAATTCTCTAAATACTTAAAATATTAAACTGGTATACATTAATAACTCATTATTTATTTTGTAACTAATATTTTTATAAAAATAAACTAAAAAAAATTAAAATGAATATTTAAAATTATAATGAATACAAATAAAAATGAGATTTATTATTTCTTATTTAGGTTATATATGTTTAATGGTTTAAGTATTTAGGGGATTTTGGTGTTTAGGAGTCTAGAGATTTAAATGTTTAGGCATTTAGTGGTTTATAAGTTTTATTTAAATAATAAAATAATAAAATAATAAAATATTTATTGTTGTGATTTTTTATCATTTTTGAAGCTTATAACCTTCGAAAATATAATAATTTTTAAATTTTTTTCTAATGTAAATATTATATTTAGTTATAATAATCTTAATAATTATAAGACATTTAAATTGAATATAAGTAATTTTAATGTAGGATATTATAAAAATGTTCAAATAATAAATTAATAAACTTTTATTAATAAGATTGATAGCAATTAAAAAATCATTGCAAAACCTACATATAATGATTCAAAATCAAAGTACAATATATTACTAAATAATACTATTTTGTTTTTAAATTTTTACTTCTTTTTATAAGCGTATTTTTTTGATAAAAAATAAATTATTAAAATTATATTTGTCTAACTCATTATTTATTTTGTAATTAATAATTCTTTAAAAAATAAACTAATAAATAATTAAAATGAGATTTATGATTTATTATATGTGGTATACCAGTTTAATGGTTTAATTATTTAGGAATTTTGTAGTTTAGGAGTTTATCAATTTGTGTTTTTAGGCATTTATTGGTTTATCAGTTATATATATATATATATAAAATAAAAAATTTGTTTTTTAGATTTTTTCTGATTTTCAAAAGTTATAACCTTTAAAAATAAAATAATATTTAAAATAATTTGAAATGTGAATACAATGTATAATTATATTAATCTTACTAATTATATATCATATAAATTCAATATAAACAATTTTAAAGATAGATATTATAATAATGATCAAAAATTAAATTAAAAAATTATTATTAATAAGATAAAAAATTAATTAAAATATATTTACATAACACAGTGATTCAAAATCAAATCAAAATATATTACTAAATAATAATATTTAGATTAAAAATATATTACTATATAAAAATGATTCAGAAGAAAGCAAAATATATTACTATATAATAATTTGTTGTTTTGAAATTTTTTTTTCTTTTAAAATAAATTATTTTTCATTTTAATGAAAAATAATTTATATAAATTATATTTGTTTAACTCATAATTTATTTTGTAATTAATATTTATATAAATATAAATAAATAAAAAATTAAAATGAATATTTACAATTATAAAAAAAAATAATATTGAGAATTATTTTTTATTATTTAGGGTTACCAGTTTAAAATGATTATTATTTATTATTTAGGGTTTTAGAGATTTAGAAGTTATTCATTTAAGTATTTAGGCAATTAGTGGTTTATAGGTTTTATTTAAATAATGAAATAACAAATAAATTATCTTTGATATTTTTTCAAATTTTTAAAGATTATAACCTTTGAAAATATAATAATTTTATAATTTTTTAAAATTCTGAATATAATATTTAGTAATAATAATTATTATAACAATATATAATATAAAATAAATATAAACAATTTTATTGATAGATATAATATCAATTAAAAAAAATAAATTAATAACCTATTATTAATATGATAGATATAAATTAAAATTTAATTACAAAAACTAAAATGTTTAAAAATCAAAGTAAATTTATTACAAAATAATAATTTTTGTTTTTTAGATTTTGCCTCATTTTATAAGATTATATATTTTTTTGATAAAAAATAAATTATTTAAATTATATTTCTATCACTCATAATTTATTTTGTAATTAATATTTCAATAAATTATTTAAATTATAATTTATGGTTTATGAGTTTATAGGTTTAAGTATTTAGGGGCTTCGTGGTTTAGGAGTTTATAGATTTATTTCTTTAGGTATTTAATGGTTTATAAGTTTTATTAAAACAATTATATAACAAAAAATTTATTTTATGTTATTTTTGAAGGTTATAACCTTTGAAAATACAACAATTTTTAAATTTTTTTAAATGTGAATTCTATATTTAGTTTTGATAATATTAATAATTATATATCATATAAATTCAATATAAACAATTATATTGATAGATATTATATTAATGATCACAGAATAAATTAATAAACTATTTTAAATAAGATAGATATTATTTAAAATATATTTGCAAAACATAAATTTATTCAAAATCAAAGTAAAATAAATTACTAATTAATAATGTTTTTGATGTTTTGCTTCTTTTTATTAGTTTATATTTTTTGTTCTTAAAAGTATAATATTTAAATTATATTTGTCTTCCACATAATATATTTTGTAATTTATAAGTCTATACAAATAAACTAAAAATAATTAAAATGAATATTTAAAATTATAATGAATACAAATAAAAGTGAGATTTATTATTTATTATTCAGAATATACACTTTTAATGGTTTAGGTATTTAGGTGTTTTGGTGTTTAGTGATTTAAGTGTTTATGCCTTTAGTTATTTATAGTTTTTATTTAAAGAATGAAAAAACAAAAAATTTAATTTTTTGTTTTTATTTAATTTTTGATGGTTATAATCTCTAAAAATCTAATAATTTTTAATTTTTTTTTTGTAAATATAATAATAACTTATAATAATCTTAATAATTATATATAATGTAAACTAAATATAAATAATTTAATTGATAGATATTATAATAATGATCAATAAATAAATTAATAAACTTATATTTATAAGAATGATATAAATTTAAATATAATTGTAAAATCTAAAATGATTCAAAATCAAAATAAGATATATTATTAAATAATAATTTTTTATTTTTAAATTTGTGGCTCTTTTTATGAGCATTTTTTTTGTTGAAAAATAAATTATTTAAATTATATATGTCACACTAATAATTTATTTTGTAATAAATATTTCTATAAAAATAATCTGATAAATAATTAAAATGAATATTTAAAATTATAATAATTACTAATAAGACTAAGATTTATGATTTATTATTTATAATATACTAATTAAATGTTTTAATTATTTATGGGCTTCGGGGTTTAGAAGTTTACTCATTTTAGTATTTAGTCATTTAGTGGTTTATAGGTTATATATAAAAAATAAAATAACAAAAAATTTATTTTGTTATTTTTTCTCATTTTTGATCGTTATAACCTTTGAAATTTAAATAATTTTTAAATTTTTTTTTGAAAATTGAATACAATATGAAATTATAATAATCATAATAATTATATATCATATAAATTCAATATAAACTATTTTATTGATATTTATTATAATAATGATCATAAAAAAGTAATAACCAATTATTATTAAGATAAATATTGTTTAAAATATATTTGCAAAACCTAAAATGACCTAAAATCAAAGTGAAAAATTTTACTAAGTATTAATTTTAAATTTTTAAATATTTGTATCCATTTATAAGCCTATATATTTTTTGATGAAAAATAAATTATTTAAATTATATTTATCTCAATAAAAATTTATTTTTTAATTTATATTTCTATAAAAATAAACTAATAAATAATTAAAATGTATATTTAAAATTATAATGAATACTAATAAAAATGAGATTTATTATTTATTATTTAGGGTATAACTATTTAATTGTTTAAGTTTTTTGTGGTTTTGGGGTTGAGGTGTTTATTGATGTATATGTTTGCATATTTTCGTGTTTATAGGTTTTATTTAATCAATGAAATAACAAAAAATTTATTTTTATGAATTTTCTTGATTTTCAAAGGTTATAACCTTTAAAAATATAATAATTTTTTAATAGTTCTAAAATATGAATACAATACTTAGTTATAATAATCTTAATAATTATATTTTTTGTAGTTTCAATATAAAGACATGTATTAATATATATTATATAAATGATCAAAAAATAAATTAATGAACTATTATAATAAGACAGATATTAATTAAAATATATTTGAAGAACCCAAAATAATTCAAAATCAAAGTAAATTATATTACTAAATAAAATTTTAAATTTTTGAAATTTTGTTATTTTTTATAAGCTTATTATAAACTTATATTTTTTTATTAAAATAAATTATTTAAATAATATTTATCTCACTCGAAATTTATTTTTTAATTAATTTTTCTAAAAAATTAAACTATAAATAATTAAAATTAATATTTAAGATTATAATAAATAAAAATAAAAATGAGATTTATTATTTATTTAGTAGTATATAGCTATTAAAAGGTTTATGTATTTAGGGGTTTCGAGATTTATGAGCTTACTGATTTAAGTAAGTAAGCATTTAATGATCTATAGGTTTTAATTAAAAAATGAAATAACAAAAAATTTATTATTTTTTATTTTTTCATATTTTCAAAGGTTATATAATAATTTTAAAATTTTTTTAATAAGTGAAAACAATAATTATTTATAATAATCATCATATTTATATATCATATAAATTCAATATAAACATTTTTATTGATAAATATTCTGATAATGATGAAAAAATAACTTAATAATCTATTATTAATAAGATAGATATCAATTAAATATATTGACAAAACCTAAAATGATTCAGAAGCAAAGCAAAATATAGTACTATATAATAATTTTTTGTTTTGAATTTTTTTTTCGTTTAAAAAGTTTATTTATATTATTTTAATGAAATGTAAGTTATATAAACTATATTTGGGTAACTCATAATTTATTTTGTAATTAATATTTATATAAAAATAAACAAATAAATAATTAAATTTGAATATTTAAAATTAAAATTAAAAAAAATGAGATTTATTCTTTATTATTTAGGATATATTGGTTTAATTTAAATTAGATCTGTCTCACTAATAATTTTTTTTAATTAATATTTCTATAAAAATAAACTGATAAATAATTAAAATAAATATTAAAATTATACTGAAATATTAAAATATTTTATTTCGTTCCTCTCTCAACTCTAGAATGATTGTTAAAGCTCTAACCAAAATAATTTGAGCTTTTACTTCATCTCTATTATGTCTCATCATATTTGATGGTGAATCACTGGGCTATCAAAGGTAATTTGACTCATGTTAGCTAACAGACTAAACCAAAGTTATACCCCTATGTGTTGAAATAGCTAGTTGTTGAGGATGCTATTTATATTTATTATTGTAATTTCTTCTAAAATATCTCTCATGCACACACTCAAAGCAATTTTTTTAAAACATAGTTCACCTTTAAAAAAATAATCATTTTGTAGCTTATTAGAACAAACTAGCCCCAAGGTGCTTGAGCAGGGCAAGAAGTATGGGCTCTCTTTCAATCAAGAATCAAAAAATTTATTTTATTGGCATGTTTAAGCCTTTTTTTATATCCTCATGGATATAAAAAGTATCATTTCTCTCTTTTTATATTAAAAGAGTTATGTATACAAGCTCACAATACCCAAAAGGTGTAAAAGAATCATATTCAAATGTATAAAAGGTTTTAATCATTGCTCAAAATATTAGTCTTGCATATTGACACTTGAAGTCACAAATCAAAAGAAAAAGCAATAGTGATATTTACAATCCCAAGAATTTTAGCTATAGAAAGTTATAAAGAGTAGTACTCAAGTTTTAACTATTTCTAGGGTCATGACTTTTGCAATATAAAGATAAAATGGACAAGCTATGGTCATATCCAATACTGTGACCCAGTATTTTAGTGATTAAATATGTACTCATTATCATTATTAGTGCAATAACAATATGTTCAACAGAGAGACACAAGTAATGGCATATTCTCATTGATATGATTTTGTGTTCTAGAGACAAAATATACAATCAGGAAAACTACTAATGCTACAATAATCTAAAGCAAGAAAGAGACTGAATCCTTAACTCACCGCTTGAGTCTTGAATTTGTGTTACATATACAAAAAGATAAATCTGTGACATTCCTAAAAGATGTGAATTTCAATTTAAATTTAACACTTAGTCATTTGATTATAATAGTGCAAAACATGAGATTTAGGATTTAGGGTTTATGGATTAGGGTTATAGTTTATGGTTTTAGATTTAGGATTTAAAGTTTAGGGTTTATGTTTTTTTTTGTTTTTTTTGGAAAATACACACTTTATTTATCATTTAAGCACAAAACTTACAAGAGACTAAAAAGCTGACTAATTTAGGCCAACCCACCAAATCCTATGAATTTTAATGATTTTATGCATAAAATACATAAAAAAACCTAATTCCTAATAATTCCAAGCGTACGAATACAACTATAATCACCTGGCTTTCCCGGACTTCAGAGTTGGCATTGAGTCATTATGGGCACTGCATCTTTTCCATTCGGATTTGTCCAAGCATTTTGGCGGAACCTGAATGATGCACCATATTAAAACTATGCAAATATAAGATTGTGCATGTGTGTGACATGCAGCATCAAGCGTTTGCCTATGTCATTGCTATGCAATGGAATACATGTAAAACTGAATACCCATAAATCCACAAGTCCATATTTACGGCACTTTGTCAATTCATTCTCACCACTGAATTCCACATTCTTTGCTCCAATGATCCTCAAAAGAGTATCTCTTTGGTTAGAATGCTTCCTCCTCGAGCTCCAAGAAGTGGCTGTATGTTGCACCGACAAAATAACAAAAAATATGCATGCATCGGTATGCATGTGTGATGAGTTTCATCTCATAGTTTAATTATCTACGCATACAACCAAGCTAGAATACAAGTAAAATTGCAAAATGCTATAAAGATGGGTCTTCTGCTCCAGGGAGTTTAGCATCGCCTAATGTGTATTTACAAAATGCATTAGTGGGCCCCACTTAGAGATACTCATGGGTCCAGTTGCCCTCATTACATGCTACAAAGAGAACAGAAAACATAGTGTGTGTGAGTATGTCATGATCTGTCTCTACAAGTACATGGTGCATACAAAGTCCAAAATACAAATAAGACTACAAACATAAACTACAAGTTTGAATCTTTAAGTCCCGTGTGGCTGGTCTGGACTCCATTGCTTACTAGGCCCTGCTTGGTGATGCTTCGGATTTTGCCGGCTCTCTAATTAATCATGGATTACCCGCTACTCCTATTGGGCTGCATTTGGGAGGCCCTCTATGCTGCCTGATAGGGCTAGTGGGACCCACTCCTAGCTACTCCTGAGTTTACTCCCGACCACTTTGCTCAGTCTCGTCGGCTGTCTAAATGTTATAATCTTTGCTTGCTAGTGGGGCCCTCTACAAGATGGTGGCCCATACTTTTGGATACTTTCAGAACTTGATGGCCCCTCTAAATGCTACACCAAAATGAACAAGAATAACACCCTCAACTACTGCTATGCCATCTCTGACAATTAAGTTTAGGATATGAGCACATCTAATATGAAAATTCTCGCCTCTCAAAGGTACAACACTTTTCGTCACACGCCTTTTTTTCAATTGATCAACTGCAAGATCATTATTTTATGCATTGTAAACCGTAATGCACATCAACTTTCTTAAACCCCATTCATTCATGCAAAACTCAATAGCATTTCTAATATTAACTCCAGAATGACTTTTAATTACAAAAAAGTTCAAAAGCCTTTTATGCATATTCCATTGAGAATCAATGATATGAATAGTGAAAGATATATAAGACAAATTTTGAATGCTAGTCCAAGTGTCGGTAGTCAATGAAACTCTACAACAATGAGATGATATTAAATCAAATAATTTCTGTTTTTCCTTCACAAACAAAGAAAAACAATCCCTCAACACAGAGTGCCTAGATAGAATTTTAAATTGAGGCACACTAACTTCACAAAACTCTTTAAACTCATCCCACTCAACAAAACAAAAAGGTAATTCATCTTTTATGATCATTTTCACCAAAGTCTTCCTAACTAGTTGTTGAACAAGTTAATTTGTTATCATCTGAACTAGTACCTATAGTGAAACTCAACAAAGATTGTGACTTGTCTTCAACTTTGTGAGCTTCTATTAATTCTTTTTTGTGTGGAAATTTCCTACAAGTCTCTCTCAAGTATTTCCATAAACTCGAAGTACCTTGATCACTTTTTGCCAATTTTTCTTTCATACACCATATACAAGCTGCCCTACCAGTTTCATTTCCCTCTGAATCAACTAATATCTCATAAGTTTCCAAAATAGCAGACTTATACTTTTTATGAGCTTGAGGTTCACATGTACTTTGTCTTTCTTTTACAATTGGAATTGAAGAACCTGCCATAACTATAGGAGGGTTCGTGAATAAATTATGATTGGATTTACCAGTACTTTGATCATTTGAGATGTGATCATCTTTAATTATTGTATTTTTCGTTTACCGCTGGATTGTGTCATCTTCATTGCCATTAATTAATATGATATGTTAAGCATAATACATATAAATATTTCAAACAAGAAAGCTCTACAAAATGACTGTAACACATTCAGCCCACTCATTCGGCCCAACCACAACACCACAACCAATACTCAACAAAACTGACTGAGACACATAATAATAATAATTAATCACTCAATTCTCATGAGAAAAACAAACCAAAAGGCTGGTGGCATCTGATACACGGTGGAGGCAATCAGAAGTGTGATGGACAAGGGCTAGACCTAACTGGACACGACTGGAATGGCGTGAGGTGGCATGGAACTCATCGGAACAGCAATAGGTTCGTCGGAATTGGATGGGCAATAGGGGAATTAGTGGCATCTTCATGTTATAGATATATATATTCCTAGTTCTAGTACCGCTTTTTTAGGATGGGAGGGTTCTCGGGATGGATATTGCTGAAGATCCAAAACCGTCCCGAAAGAAAAAATACGTGACAGAATGGGACGGGCAAAGTCAGAGTCAACGAATTTTTCTCAGTCCTAATTTTTTCGGGACAAGACTTCGGCTCGGGTCAGGATTCTCCGAGTCCCATGAGCAGCCCTACTAGGTGCATATAAAGTTAAATCAGTAAACTCCAAAACCCCGTAATGCCTAAATACATGAACCATTAAACCGCTAAATACTTTTTAATAATTAATAAATCTATTTTTAATTGCTATTTATTATATTTTTAATTATTTATTTTAATTATTTATTAGTGTATTTATTTAGAAATATTTATTACAAAATAAATTATGAGTGGGACAAATATAATATAAATAATATATTATTAATCTAATAAAAATATATGCTTATAAAAGAATTATAAATTTAGAAATTAAAAATTATTAATAAGTAATATAAGTTACTTTAATTTTGAATCAATTTGGGTTTTGTAAATATTTTTTAATTAATACCCATCTTTTTATTAGTAGTTTATTAATATAATTTTTGATCATTATTATATTATATATCAATAAAATTGTATATATTAAATTTATATGATATATAATTATTAATATTATTATAACAAAATATTGTATTAAAATTTCAAAAAAATTTATATATTATTATATTTTCGAATGTTAAAACCTATGAAAATGATAAAAAATTATAGAAATTTTTTTTGTTATTTTATTTTTATAAATAAAACCTATAAACCACTAAAAGCCTAAAAACATAAATCGCTAAACTTCTAACGACAAAACCTCTAAATTCTTAAATCATTAAACTAGTATACATTAATAATAAATCATAAATCTCATTTAAATTTTTATTTTAATTATTTATTAATTTATTTTATAGAAATATTAATTAAAAAATAAATTATTAGTGAGACAGATCTAATTTAAATTAAACCAGTATCAATAAATAATATATAATAAATCTCATTTTTTTTCATTATATTTTTAAATATTCATTTTAAATATTTATTTGTTTTTTTATATATAAATATTATTTACAAAATAAATTGAGTTAGACAAATATAATTTATATAAATTATTTTTCATCAAAAAATTATTGATATACTTTTTAAAAGAAAAAAAATTTCAAAACAAAAAATTATTATATAGTAATATATTTTGCTTTTCTTCAGAATCATTTTAGGTTTTGTAAATATATTTTAATTTATATTTATCTTATTAATAAAAGATTATTTATTTATTATTTGATCATTATTAGAATATTTATCAATAAAATTGTTTATATTGAATTTATATGATATATAAATATAATGATTATTATAACTAAATATTGTATTCACATTTTAAAAAAAATTAATAATTATTATATTTTCAAAGGTTATAACCTTTGAAAATATTAAAAAATAATAAAAATAAATTTTCTATTATTTTATTTTTTTAATAAAATCTATAAACCACTAAATGCATACATAGTTAAATTAGTAAACACCTAAACATCATAATGCCTAAATACATAAACCATTAAACTGCTATATACTACATAATAATTAATAAATCTAATTTTTATTTCTATTTGTTATAATTTTAAATATTCATTTTAATTATTTATTAGTTTTTTTTATAGAAATATTTATTACAAATTGAATTTTGAGAGAGACATATATATTTTAATTAATTTATTTTTAATCAAAAAAAATAGATGCTTATAAAATAAGTAAAATTTAAAAATTTAAAAATTTAAAAATTTAAAAATTTAAAAATTTAAAAATTTAAAAATTAAAAAATTATTATCTAGTAATATATTTTACTTTAAGTTTGAATCAATTTGGGTTTTGTAAATATTTTTTAATTAATATCAATCTTTTTATTAATAGTTTATTAATTTAAATTTTGATGATTATTATATTATCTATCAATAAAATTATTTATATTTAATTTATATGATATATAATTATTAATATTATTATAACTAAATATTGTATTCACATTTCAAAAAATTTTAAATATTATTATATTTTCAATGGTTATAATCTTAAAAAATGAGAGAATGCAAAAAATTAATTTTTTGCTATATCTTTTTTAAAGAAAACTTATCGACCACTAAATGTTTACTTACTTAAATTAGTAGCTCATAAAACCCGAAACACCTAAATACATAAACCATATAACAGCTGTATACTACTTAATAATTAATAAATCTTATTTTTATTTCTATTTATTATAATTTTAAATATTCATTTTAATTATTTATATTTTAATTTTTTGGAAAAATTAATTACGAAATAAATTTCGAGTGAGACAGATATTATTTAAATAATTTATTTTTAATGATAAAAAAATATAAGCTTATAAAAAGATGGAAAATTTTAAAAATTAAATATTATTATTTAGTAATATATTTTTATTTGTTTTTGAATCATTTTGTCTTATGTAAATATATTTTAATTAATATTTATATTATTAATAATAGTTTATTAATTTAATTTTTGATCATTATTATAATATCTATCATTAAAATTATTTATATTGAATTTATATGATCAATAATTAATAAGATTAATATAATTATACATGGTATTCACATTTCAAAAGATTTTAAAAATTATTTTATTTTCAAAGGTTATAACCTTTGAAAATCTAAAAAAAAATCTAAAAAAAATTTTTATTTTTATTATATAAATTAAATCTATAAACCACTAAATACCTATAAACATAAATTGATAAACTCCTAAATGACAAACCTCCTAAATAATCAAACCATTAAACTGGTATACCACATATAATAAATCATAAATCTTATTTTAATTTGTATTCATTATAATTTTAAATACATTTTAATTATATATATGTTTATTTTTTATTGAAATATTAATTACAAAATAAATAATGAGCGAGACAACTATAATTTTAATAATTTATTTTTAATCAAAAAAAAATATAAGCATATAAAAAGAAGTAAAAATTTAAAAACAAAAAATTATTATTTAGTAATATATTTTAGTTTGATTTTGAATCATTATATATAGGTTTTGCAATTATATTTTAATTGCTATCAATCTTATTAAGAATAGTTTATTAATTTATTATTTGATCAATTTTATAATATAAAACAATAAAATTACTTATTTTGAATTTAAATGTCTTATAATTATATAGATTATTATAACTAAATATAAATTTACATTTGAACAAAATTTAAAAATTATTATATTTTGAAAGTTTATAACCTTCAAAAATTATAAAAAATCACAAAAATAATTTTTGTATTATTTTATTATTTAAATAAAACTTTTAAACCACTAAATGCCAAAACTTTTAAATCTCTAGACTCCTAAACCCCAAAAACTCCTAAATACTTAAACTATTAAACCTATATAACCTAATTAATAAATAATAAATCTCATTTTTATTTGTATTCATTATAATTTCAAATATCCATTTTAATTATTTTTTAGTTTATTTTTTTAGAAATATTAATTACAAAATAAATAATGAGTGAGACATATATAATTTAAATATATTATTTTTATGAAAAAAAATATAAGCTTATAAAAATAAAAAAATTACAAAAATTTAAAATTTTATTTAGTAATATAATTTACTTTGATTTTAAATTATTTTGGGTACTGCAAATCTATTTTAATTAATATCTATCTTATTAATAATAGTTTATTAATTATATTTTTGATCATCAAAATAATATATATTAATAAAATTTTTTATATTGAATTTACATCAAATATAATTATTAAGATTATATAACTAAGTATTGCATTCATAATTTATATATTTTTTATTTGTGCATACTATATTTAATTATGATAATCTTAATAATTATATATCATGTAATTTCAATATAAACAATTATATTGATAGATATTATATTAATGATCAAAAAATAAATTAATAAACTATTATTAATAAGAGAGATATGATTTAAAATATATTTGCAAAACGTAAATTTATTCAAAATCAAAGTAAAATATATTAGTAAATAATTAAAATGAATATTTAAAACTATAATGAATACAAATAAAATAAAGATTTATTTTTTATTATTTAGGATAAACTAGTTTAATGGTTTAAGTATTTAGGTGTTTTGGGGTTTAGTGATTTAAGTGTTTAGGCCTTTAGTGATTTATAGTTTTTATTTAAAGAAATAAAAAATAAAAAATTAAATTTTTTGATTTTTTTTTTAATTTTTTAAGGTTATAACCTTTGAAATTATAATAATTTTTATTTTTTTTAAAATGTGAATTTAATTTCAGTAATAATAATCTTAAAATTATATATAATGTATACTCAATATAAATAATTTTATTAATAGATATTATAAAAATGATCAATAAAAAATTAATAAACTATTATTAATAAGAATGATATAAATTAAAATATAATTAAAAAATATAAAATAATTCAAAATCAAAATAAAATATATTACTAAATAATAAATTATTGTTTTTAAAATTTTTCCTCTTTTTATAAGGATATATTTTTTTTGATGAAAAATAAATTATTTATATTATATCTATCTCATTAATAATTTATTTTGTAATTAATATTTCTATAAAAATAAATTGATAAATAATTAAAATAAAAATTAAAAATTATACTTAATAAAAATTAAATTGAGATTTAAAATTTTTTTTAATGTACAGCTATTTAATAGTTTAAGTATTTAGAGGTTTGTCGTTTAGGAGTTTAGCAATTTATGTTTTTAGGAATTTAGTGGTTTAGGGGATTTATTTAAACAATAAAATAACAAAAAAAATTTGTACTTTTTTTTTCATTTTCATAGGTTATAACCTTTGAAGAATAAAAATATTTAAAATTTTTTTTAATGTGAATACAATATTTAGTTATTTTAATATTAATAATTATATATCATATAAATTCAATATAAACAATTTTATTGATAGATAATATAATAATGATCAAAAATTAAATTAATAAACTATTAATAATAAGATAGATATTAATTAAAAAAATATACAATACCCAAGTCGATTCAAGATTAAGCTATAATATATTACTGTATAATAATTTTTAAATTTTTACTTCTTTTATAAGCGTATATTTTTTTTTGATTAAAAATAAATTATTTAAATTATATTTGTCACACTCATAATTTACTTTTTAATAAATATTTTATAAAAATAAACTAATAAATAATTAAAATCAATATTTAAAATTATAATAAATAAAATAAAAATTAAATTTATTAATTATTAAGTAGTATATAGTGGTTTAATGGTTTATGTATTAAGGAGTTTATACATTTACCTATATATGCATTTAGTGGTTTATATGTTGTATTTAAAAAATAAAATAACCAAAAATTTATTTTTGTTATTTTTTGATATTTTCAAAGGTAATATCCTTTAAAATACAATAAATTTTAAATTTATTTTCTTAAGTGAATACAATCTTTAGTTATAATAATCATCATATTTATATATCATATAAATTCAATATAAATAATTTTATTGATAAATATTCTAATAATGATCTAAAAATAAATTAATAATCTATTATTAATAAGATAGATATCAATTAAAATATAATTACAAAACCTAAAATGATTCAGAAGCAAAGCAAAATATATTACTATATAATAATTTTTTGTTTTGAATTTATTTTTCTTTTAAAAAGTTTATGTATATTTTTTTGATGGAAAATATTTTATATAAATTATATTTGTATAACTCATAATTTATTCTGTAATTATATATTTAAAAAATAAAAAAATAAATAATTAAAATGAATATTTAAAATTATAATCAAAAAAAATGAGATTTATTATTTATTATTTAGGGGTACCGGTTTAATTTAAATTAGATATTTCTCACTAATAATTTATTTTGTAATTAATATTTCTATAAAAATAAACCGATAGATATTTAAAATAAAAATTTAAAATTATATTGAATAAAATTTAAAATGAGATTTATGATTTATTATTACTGTTTACCAGTTTAATGGATTAAGTATTTAGTGGTTTTTTTATTTAGGAGCGATTTATGTTTTTAGGCTTTTAGTGGTTTATACGTTTTATTAAAAAAAATAAAATATCAAAAAAAATTTTAATAATTTTTTCTCATTTTCATAGGTTATAACCTTTGATAATATAATAATAATTAAAATTTTTTGAAATGTGAATACAATACAATGTTATAATAATATTAATAATTATATATCATATAAATTCAATACAAAGAATTTTATTGATATATATATTAATAATGATCAAAATTAAATTTATAAACTATTGATATTAAAATAGATATTAATTAATAAATAATTACAAAACCCAAATTGATTCAAAATTATTGTTAAATATATTTCTAGATAACAATTTTTAATTTTCAAATTTTTAATTCTTTTATAAGCATATATATTTTTTAAATTATATTTGTAGCACTCATAATTTATTTTGTAATAAAAATTTCTATAAAAATAAACTAATAAATAATTAAAATAAATATTTTAAAATAATAATGAATTGAAATAAAAATTAAATTTATTAATTATTAAGTAGTATATAGCGGATTAAGGGTTTATGTATTTAGGCATTACGAGGGTTAGGAGTTTACTGATATAACTGTGTATTCTTTTAGTGGTTTATAGGTTTTATTTAAAAATAAAATAACATACAATTTATTTTTATTATTTTTTCATATTTACAAAGGTTATAACCTTTGAAAATATAATAATTTTTAAATTTTTTTCAAAAGTGAATACAAAATTTTGTTATAATAATCATTATATTTATATATCATATAAATTCAATATAACCAATTTTATTGATAAATATTCTAATAATGATCAAAAAATAAATAAATAATCTATTATTAATAAGATAGATATCAATTAAAAAATAATTACAAAACCTAAAATAATTCAGAAGCAAAGCAAAATATATTACAATATAATAATTTTTTGTTTTGAATTTTTTTTTATTTTAAAAAGCTTATCAATATTTTTTGATTAAAAATAATTTATATAAATTATATTTGTCTAACTCGTAATTTATTTTGTAATTAATATTTATATAAAAATAAATAAATAAATAATTAAAATGAATATTTAAAATTATAATTAAAAAAATGAAATTTATTAATTATTATTTAGGGTATACCAGTTTAATTTAAATTATATCTGTCTCACTAATAATTTTTTTTGTATTTAATATTTCTATAAAAATAAATTGATAAATAATTAAAATAAAATTTTAAATTATACTAAATAAAAATTAAAATGAGATTTATGATTTATTATTAATGTATAACAGTTTAATGGGTTAAGTATTTATATGTTTTGTCATTTGAAAATTTAGTGATTTATGTTTTTAGGCATTTACTGGTTTATAGGTTTTATTTAAGCAATAAAATAATAAAAAAAAATTATAATTTTTTCTTATTTTCCTATTTTATAACATTTGAAAATATAATAATATTTAAAATTTTTGTAAATGTAAATATAATATTTTATTTATAATAATATTATTAATTATATATCATATAAATTCAATATAAACAATTTTATTGATAGATAATATAATAATCATCAAAATTATGAGTTAAAAATATAATTTATAAAAATTATTTTTCATCAAAAAATAGATAAGCATATAAAAAGAAAAAAAATTTAAAAATAAATAATTATTCTTAAGTAATATATTTTACTTTGCTTTTGAATCATTTTATGTTTTTAAATTATATTTAAGTTATATCAATCTTATTCATAATAGATTTTTAATTTATTTTTTCATAATTATTAGAATATCTATCAATAAAATTGTTTATATTGAATTTATATGATATATAATTATTATGATTATTATAAATTAATAGTTATTCACTTTTGAAAAATATTTAAAAATTATTATATTTTTAAAGGTTATAATCTTTGAAAATATCAAAAAATAATAAAAATAGTTTTTTTTTATTTTTTTCCAAAATTAAACCTATAAACCATTAAATGCATTCACAGTTATAATCAGTAAACTCCTAGACCCCGTAATGCCTAAATACATATACCATTAAACAACTATATACTACTTAATAATTAATAAATCTAATTTTTATTTCTATTTATTATAATTTTAATTATTCATTTTAATTATTTATTAGTTTATTTTTATTGAAATATTTATTACAAAATAAAGTATGAGTCCGACAATTATAATTTTATTAATATATTTTAAATAAAAAAAATATACGGTTCTAATATAATTTAAAATTTAATAATTAAAAATTATCTTCCAGTAATATATTTTACTTTAATTATAATCAATTTGGGTTTTGTAAATATTTTTTAATTAATATCTATCTTTTTATTAATAGTTTATTAATTTAATTTTTTATCATCATTATATTGTCTATCAATAAAATTGTTTAGATTTAATTTATATGATATATAATTATTAATATTATTATAACTAAATATTGTATTCACATTTCAAAAAATTATAAATATTATTATATTTTTTAAGGTTATAACCAATTAAAATGATAACAAATTATAGAAATTTTTTTTGTTATTTTATTTTTTTATATAAAACCTAAAAACTACTAAAAGCCTAAAAACATAAATTGCTAAACTTCTAACTACAAAACCTCTAAATACTTAAACTATTAAACTAGTATACATTAATAATAAATCTTAAATCTCATTTTAATTTTTATTCAGTATAATTTTAAATTTTTATTTTAATTATTTATCAATTTATTTTTATAGAAATATTAATTACAAAATAAATTATTAGTGAGGCGGATCTAATTTAAATTAAACTGATATTTCAAAATAATAAATAATAAATATCAATTTTTTTATTATAATTTTAAATATTCATTTTAATTATTTATTTGTTTATTTATATATAAATATTAATTTCAAAATAAATTATGAGTGTGACAAATATACTTTATATAAATTATTTTTCATCAAAAAAATATAGATAAACTTATTAAAAGAAAAAAAAATTCATAAACAAAAAATTATTATATAGTAATATATTTTTCTTTGCTTCTGAATCATATTAAGTTTTGTAATTATATTTTAATTTATACCTATCTTATTATTAATGGATTATTAATTTATTTTTTGAGTATTATTAGAATATTTATCAATAATATTATTTATATTAAATTTATATAATATATAAATATAATGATTAGTATAACTAAATATTGTATTCACATTTGAAAAAAATTTAAAATTTATTATATTTTCAATGGTTATAACATTTGAAAATATCAAAAAATAAAAAAAATAAATTTTTTGTTATTGTATTTTTTAAATAAAACCTATAAACCTTTAAATGCTAGGGGTGTTCATTGGAAGGGACGGGATGGAAATTACAAATCTCCAATCCCTTCCCACAGTTCGGAGATTTTTTTTTGAAGATCCAGACCCGTCCCATAGGTTGAAAATATTGGGATGGGACTAGATGGAGATCGTGGAATTTGGGTAGGAGAAAATGCTTCCGGGACGGAATGGAGTTCAGACATTTTTTTCAATTTATTTTGTTCAAACCGGGCAAGTTAGTTCATGTCGAAACCTTTTGTTGTACTATTTATCATTCCTTAGTTATGTATCTTTCAAACTCAAATTGGGCCAATTTTGTTTTGTAAAATAGGATGAATACCGCAAATGAGTTCCATTACCTTGTCAAAAGCTTTGATGTGCAGAAAAGGATAGTAATGTTAAATAGAACGAGACCGAGTTGTGTGCTTAATTTGGTTCTTTGTTTTTTCACAACTTGGCTTTGTTCAACCGAGTGAAAGTTAACCATAATAGCAATACTTCATTTTATAAACAATTACTTAAAATATTAAGGAATAGCTAAAGATGACAACGAACATTGGTAGCAGCAATTACTACTTAAGTAATTGCTAAAATTAGGCAGCTTAATAAAAAAAAATACAACTAATAACAACCATGATAATAATCATTTCAAAGGTCCATCCCGTAACAACAATGAAAATCCAAACCCTAATAATTATCTCTTCTACAACTCCTCCCTTTTCTTCCTCTACTATAGAAGGACAACCAAAGATGAAAACGTGTTAATCATGTAGACATAAATTTCTAAAATGAAAGAGCAATAAAAAAAACAAAATATTACCTGATAAAATTTAATACACTTGCTAAAATTAGGCAGCTTAATATAACAAAAAAAATACAACTAATAACAACCATGATAATAATCATTTCAAAGGTCCATCCCGTAACAACAATGAAAATCCAAACCCTAATAATTATCTCTTCTACAACTCCTCCCTTTTCTTCCTCTACTATAGAAGGACAACCAAAGATGAAAACGTGTTAATCATGTAGACATAAATTTCTAAAATGAAAGAGTAATAAAAAAAACAAAATATTACCTGATAAAATTTAATACACCCATTCCAAATTTAGTTGGCCAACTATAGTTGGAAGAATATTTGGATCTTGTGACCCCTCTGAAAATTGTAATTGAACCATATTTTTATTAAATTGAATGAAAAAAATAAGTAAAAGTGAAATTAAAATTTACAAGTTTTGTATACTAACCTGATTTATTATCATCAAGGTCTTGAACTAATTCTTCAATTTCAATAGGTTTGTTTGAGCTTCTCAACCAATCTTGTAGACATATGAGAACTTCAACTATAATAGGTGTTAAAGAACTCCTAAATTTATCATTAGTTCTCCCCCTAGTGCAAAATGTAGATTCGTAGGCCACAGTAGATGCTTGGATAGTAAATACATCCCTTGCTACATTTGCCACAGAATGATACCCAACCTCATTTACCTTCCGCCAGTTTAGAAGATCAAAATCAATTCTATTTTTTTCAAGTTTGTTCTCCAAGTACCTATCCAACTCTTCCAAAGCTGAAACTTCTTGTTCATTCTCAAATTCAACAAAAAAAATTATCAACATAAATATCACTACCATCAAAGAAATCATCATTTTTCTTTAACACAATTGAAGAGAATTCATCTTCTTTTGTTTTATCTTCATTTAAATTATTATAATCATCTATCATCTCATTTAAAGCATTTATAACCTTTTTCACCAAATTTTTAGCCAATTCCTCTCTATAATGCTAAGTGTACTTAACCTTGAGATATTTGAGCTTATATCTAGGATCCAACACTACTGCTACAAAAAGCATAATATTTGTTGACTGAAGAGAACCCCAAAATTTGTTGAACTTAAGCCTCATTTTCATACACATTTCACACAGCATTGTATCTCTATTTTCACAAAGCTCAATTTTTTTTCAAAATTCGAATAATCTCAAAAAAAAAATAAACACTAGAGATAGAATATTATGAGCCAAAAAATTTACAAGTTACCTCATAAAAAGTTTTCAAGAAACGAGCCAAAATTTTGGCATTTGTTCAGTCTCTCTCAGTTGGAACGTTTGAACCAAACTCCTTCAAAAACCTTTTCTCTTTGTCCTCCAACTTATCAAATTCTTTTTAATATTTTATATAAGTTTGTATCATCAAATAAGTTGAATTCGATCTTGTAGGACAATCTAATTGCAATGAAGATCCATATGTAAAGTTTGCTTCTTCAACACATAACTTAAACATATCTAATCTTTTAGGACTGTTCCTCACATATTTCACAACACCTCTTATTTTTTGAATAGCACCCTCAACTACTACAATGCCATCTCTGACAATTAAGTTTAGGATATGAGCACAACATCCCATATGAAAATGCTCGTCTCTCAAAGGTACAACACTTTTCTTCACAAGCCTTTTTTTCAATTGTTCAACTACAACATCATTATTTGATGCATTGTCAACAGTAATGAACATCAACTTTCACAAACCCCATTCATTCATGCAAAACTCAATAGCATTTCTAATATTAACTCCAGAATGACTTTTAATTAAACAAAAGTTCAAAAGTCTTTTATGCATATACCATTGAGAATCAATGCAATGAATAGTCAAACAAATATAATACAAATTTTTAATGCTAGTCCAAGTGTCGGTAGTCAAAGAAACTCTACAACAATGAGATGATATGCTATCAAATAATTTATTCTTTTCCTTCACAAACAAAGAAAAACAATCCCTCGATATAGAGTTCCGAGATGGAATTTTAAATAGAGGCACACTAACTTCACAAAACTCTTTAAACTCATCCCTCTCAACAAAACAAAAAGGCAATTCATCTTTTATGATCATTTTTACCAAAGCCTCCCTAACTAGTTGTTGATCAAATTGCCAACAAGTTAATTTGTTATCCTCTGAACTAGTACCTTTAGTGAAACTTAAGAAAGATTATGACTTGTCTTTACCTTTGTCAGCTTCTAATAATTCTATTTTGAGTGGAAATTTCCTACAAGTCTTTTTCAAGTATTTCCCTAAACCCGAAGTACCTTGATCACATTTGCCAAGTATTCTTTCCTACACCATATACAAGCTGCCCTACTAGTTTCATTTCCCTCTGAATCAACTAATATCTCATAAGTTTCCCAAACAACAGACTCATACTTTTTATGAGCTTAAGGTTTAGATGTACCTTGACTTTCTTTTACAATTGGAATTGAGAACCTGCACTAACAATAGGAGGTGTCATGAAAGGATGATGATTGGATTTACCAGTACTTTGATCATTTGAGATGTGATCATCTTCAATTTATTATATTTTTCGTTTACCTATGGATTGTGCTATCTGCATTGCCATTAATTAATATGATATGTTAAGCATGAATACATATAAATATTTCAAACAAGAAAGCACTACAAAACTAACTGTAACACATTCGTCCCTCTCATTCGGCCCAACCACAACATCACAACCAATATTCAACAAAACTGACAGAGACACATAATAATAATAATTAATCACTCAATTCTCGTCATAAAAACAAAACAAAAGCTTGGTGGCATTTGAGACATGGTGGAGGAAACTAGAAGTGCAACGGACAAGGGCCGGACCTAACTGAACACGGATGGAACAGCATGAGGTGGCCTGGAACTCGTCAGAACAGCAATAGGTGCGTCGGAATTGGATGGGCAGTAGTGGAATTGGGGGCATCTTCATGTTATATATATATTTATATATTCCTGGTTCTAGTATACTTTCTTTAGGATGGGACGGTTCTCGGGATGGATATTGCTTGAGATCTGGAATAATTCCAAAAAAAAGTACGTGACAGAATGGGACGGGAAAAGTCAAAGTCAATGGATTTTCTTAGTCCCGTTTCTTTCTGGACAATACATCGGGTCGGGTCGCGAATCTCCGAGTCCCATGAGCAGCCCTACTAAAGGGATATATTGTTAAATCAGTAAACTCCTAAACCGCGTAATGCTGAAATACATAAACCATTAAACTGCTAAATACAACTTAATAATTATAAATCTAATTTTTATTGCTATCTATTATATTTTTAAATATTCATTTTACTTATTTATTAGTATATTTATTTAGAAATATTTATTACAAAATAAATTATGAGTAGGACAAATATAATTTAAATAATATATTATTAATCTGATAAAAATATACGCTTATAAAAGAAGAATAAATTTTAAAATTAAAAATTATTATCAAGTAATATAAGTTACTTTAATTTTGAATCAATTTGGGTTTTGTAAATATTTTTTAATTAATATCTATCTTAATATTAATAGTTTATAAATTTAATTTTTGATCATTATTATAATATCTATCAATAAAATTAGTTATATTAAATTTATATGATATATAATTATTATATTATTATAACAAAATATTGTATTAAAATTTTAAAAAATTTTAAATATTATTATATTTTAAAATGTTAAACCTATGAAAATGATAAAAAATTATAGAAAATTTTTTTGTTATTTTATTTTTTAAAATAAAACCTATAAACAACTAAAAGCCTAAAAATATAAATCGCTAAACTCCTAACGACAAAACCTCTAAATACTAAAATCATTAAACTAGTATACATTAATAATAAATCAAAAATCTCATTTTAATTTTTATTCAGTATAATTTTAAATTTTTATTTTAATTATTTATCAATTTATTTTATAGAAATATTAATTACAAAATAAATTATTAGTGAGATAGATCTACTTTAAATTAAACCGGTATCCCTAAATAATAAATAATAAATTTCATTTTTTTTTCATTATAAATTTTAAATATTCATTTTAAATATTAATTTTAATTATTTATTTGTTTATTTATATATAAATATTAATTACAAAATAAATTGAGTTGGACAAATATAATCTATATAGTTTATTTTTCTTCAAAAAATTATTGATAAAATTTTTAAAAGAAAAGAAAATTTAAAACAAATATTTATTATATAGTAATATATTTTGCTTTTCTTCTGAATCATTTTTGGTTTTGTAATTATATTTTAATTGATATCTATCTTATTAATAATAGATTATTAATTTATTTTTTGATCATCATTAGAATATTTATCAATAAAATTGTTTATATTGAACTTATATGATATATAAATATAATAATTATTATAAATAAATATTGTATTCACATTAAAAAAATTAAAAATTATTATATTTTCAAAGGTTAAACTTTGAAAATATCGAAAAATAATAAAAATAAATTTTTTATTATTTTATTTTTTTAATAAAACCTATAAACCACTAAATGCATACACAGTTAAATCAGTAAACTCCTAAACCTTATAATGCCTAAATACATAAACCATTAAACCGTTATATACTACTTAATAATTAATAAATCTAATTTTTATTTCTATTTATTATAATATTAAATATTCATTTTAATTATTTATTAGTTTATTTTTATAGAAATATTTATTACAAATTAAATTATGAGTGCGACATATATATTTTAATTAATTTATTTTTAATCAAAAAAATATATGCTTATAAAAGAAGTAAAAATTTAAAAATTAAAAATTATTATCCAAAAATATATTTTACTTTAATTTTTAATCAATTTGGGTTTTGTAAATATTTTTTAATTAATATCAATCTTTTTATTAATAGTTTATTAATATAAATTTTGATCATTATATTATTATCTATCAATAAAATTGTTTATATTTGACTTTATATGATATATAATTATTAATATTATCATAACTAAATATTGTATTTACATTTCAAAAAATTTTAAATATTATTATATTTTCAAAGGTTATAACTTATGAAAATGAGAAAAAATTACAATTTTTTTTTTGTTATTTTATTGTTTGAAAAAAACTTATAAGCTACTAAATGCCTAAAAACATAAATTGCTAAACTCCTAAATGACAAAACTTCTAAATACTTAAACCATTAAACAGGTGTACATTAATAAAAATTATAAATCTCAATTTAATTTTATTAAGAAAAAATTTAAATTTTTATTTTAATTATTTATAAGTTTATTTTTATATAAATATTAATTACAAAATAAATTATTAGTGAGAGATCTAATTTAAATAATTTATTTCTCATCAAAAAAAATATATATCCTTATAAAAAGAGGCAAAATTTTAAAACAAAAATTTATTATTTAGTAATATATTTTATTTTTATTTTGAATCATTTTAGATTTTGTAATTATATTTTAATTTATATCATTGTTATTAATTATAGTTTATTAATTTTTTATTGATCATTATTATAATATCTTTTAATAAAATTATTTATATTGAGTTTACATTATATATAATTATTAAGATTATTATTAATGAATATTATATTCACATATAAAAAAATTAAAAATTATTATATTTTCAAAGGTTATAACTTTCAAAAATTAAAAAAAATCAAAAAATTAAATTTTTTATTTTTTCATTCTATAGATAAAAACTATAAATCACTAAAGTCCTAAACACTTAAATCACTAAACCCCAAAACACCTAAATACTTAAACCATTAGACTAGTATATCCCGAATAATAAATAATACATCTAAATTTTATTTGTATTAATTATAATTTTAAATATTCATTTTAATTATTTATTAGTTTATTTTTTTAGAATTATAAATTAAAAATAAATTATGTGGATGACAAATATAATTTAAATAATTTACTTTTAATAGAAAAAAATAAAAACTTATAAAAAGAAGCAAAACATAGAAAAAAAATTTTATTTAGTATTATATTTTACTTTGATTTAGAATAAATTTACAGTTTTGCAAATATGTTTTAAAAAATATCTATCTTATTAATAATAATTTATTAATTTATTTTTTGATCATTAATATAATATCTAT
Source organism: Sapria himalayana (assembly GCA_029783825.1). NCBI lineage: Eukaryota > Viridiplantae > Streptophyta > Magnoliopsida > Malpighiales > Rafflesiaceae > Sapria > Sapria himalayana. The sequence continues at coordinate 386,180 of JAREIK010000084.1, forward strand.
CAATATAATTGTTTATATTGAATTAACATGATATATAATTATCAAGATTATCATTATTAAATATAGTATTCTCATAAAAAAAATTTAAAAATTATTATATTTTCAAATGTTATATCCTTCAAAAATGAGAAAAAATAACAAAAATAAATTTTTTGTCTATCATTGATTAAATAAAACTTATAAACCATTAAATACCTAAACACATAAATCTCTAAACTCCTAAACCATGAAGACCCTAAATACAAAAACCTTTAAACTCGTAAACCTTAAATAAATTTAAATAATATATTAAAATATTAATTACAAAATAAATTATGAGCGATACTAATTTAATTTAAATAATTTTTTTTTCATGAAAAAAATATATAAGTTTATAAAAAGAAGCAAAAACTAAAAAACAAAAATTATTATTTAGTAATAAATTTTACATTGTTTTTGAATCATTTTAGGTTTTTTAATTATATTTTAATTTATATTTATCATATTAATAATAGCATATTAATTTATTTTTTGATAATTGATATCATATCTATCAATAAAATTATTTATATTTAGTTTATATTATATATAATTATAATGATTATTATTACTAAATAATGTATTCACATTTTTAAAAAAATTTAAAATTATTATATTTTCAAAGGTTATAATATTTGAAAATGTGTAAAAATATCAAAATATTTTTTTGTTATTTCATTGTTTAAATAAAACCTATAAACCACTAAATGCCTAAAAACACAAATTGCTAACCTTATATGAAAAAAAACTCTAAATACTTAAACCATTAAACTGGTAAACATTAATAATAATTCCTAAATCTCATTTTAATTTTTATTCAATATAATTTTAAATTTTTATTTTTTTTATTTATCAGTTTATTTTTATAGAATTATTAATTACAAAATTAATTTTTTGTGAGATAGATCTAATTTAAATTAAAACAATATCCCTAAATAATAAATAATAAATCTCATTTTTTTCATTATAATTTTAAATATTCATTTTAATTATGTATTTGTTTATTTATATATAAATATTATTTACAAAATAAATTGAGCTAGAAAAAAATAATATACATAAATTATTTTTTATCAAAAAATTATAGATAAACTTTTTAAAAGAAAAAAAATTTTCAAAACAAAAAATTATTATATAGTAATATATTTTGCTTTGCTTCTAAATCATTTTAGGTTTTGTAATTATATTTTAATTGATATCTATCTTATTAATAATAGATTATTAATTTATTTTTTGATCTTTATTAGAATATTTATCAATAAAATTGTTTATATTGAATTTACATGATATATAATTATAAAGATTATTATAACTAAATATTTTATTTATATTTGAAAATAATTTAAAAATTATTATATTTTTAAAGGTTATCATCTTTGAAAATGAGATAAAATTACCAAAATAAATTTTTTGTTATTTTATTGTTTATATAAAACCTATAAACTACTAAATGCCTAAATGTTTAAATCATTAAATGCCTAAACCTCAAAAACCTTAAATACTTAAACATTTAAACCATCTTTAAAGGTTTAAGCATTTTTAAATAATATATAAATATCTATCAATAAATAATAGTTTATTAATTTATTTTTTGATCATTATTATATTTATATTAATATTTAGTTTATTAATATCTATCAATAAAATTTTTTATTTTTAATTTACATGATATATAATTATTAAGTTTATTATAACTAAATATTGTATTCATATTAGAAAAAAATTTTAAAATTATTTTATTTATAAAGGTTATAACCTTCAAAATTGATAAAAAATTTGAAAAATATTTTTTTTTATTTCATTATTTAAATAAAACTTATAAACAAAAAAATGCCTAAACACTTAAATCACTAAACTTCTAAACTCCTAAATACTTAAAAATAAGCTTCATTATTAATAAGCTTATAAAAAGAATCAAAAATTTAAAAATAAAAATATTTTATTTACTAATATATTTTACTTTGATTTTGAATCATTTTAGGTTTTGCAAAAACATTTTAATTAATATCTATCTTATTAAAGATAGTTTATTAATCTATTTTATGATAAGTATTATAATATCAATCAATAAAATTATTTATATTGAATTTTAATGATATTTAATTTTTATGATTATTATAATTAAATATTGTATTAACATTTGAAAAAAAAAACTAAATATTTTAATATTTTCAATGGTTATAACATTGAAAATGAGAAAAAATCATAAAAATAATTTGTTTGTTATTTAATTATTTAAATAAAACCTATAAACCAAAAAATACCTAAATACTTAAATTACTAAACTCTTAAACCCTGATTCTGCTGCACCACACACACATAGCGATGGACCACAACACACACGTGCAAATATTCTTGTCCATTTTGGTATATAATTTAGAGGTACTAGCTAGTCTTGGAAGTTGCCAAAAGTATGGGGCACCAGCTTGTAGAGGGCCCCACTAGCAAGCCATAATGATAACATTCAAACAAAAGATGAGACCGAGGAAAGTGGTCTGAAGTAAACCCAGGAGTAGCTAGGAGTGGGTCCCACTAGACCTATCAGGCAGCATAGAGGGCCACCCAACCATCACCCAATAGGAGTAGCAGGTAATCCATGATTAATTAGAGAGCCGGAAAAATCTGAAGCATCACCAAGCAGGGCCAGTAAGCAATGGAGTCAAGACCAGCCGCGTGGGAGCGAAAGATTCAAACTTGTAGTTTATGTTTGTAATCTTATTTATATTTTGGACTTTGTATGCATAATGTACTTGTAGAGACAGATAATGACATACTCACACACACAATCTTATCTTTTCTCAATGTAGCATGCAATGAGGGCAACTAGACCAATGAGTATCTCTAAGTGGGGCCCACTAATGCATTTTGTAAATACACATTAGGCGATGCTACACGCCCAGGAGCAGAAGACACATCTTTATAGCATTTTGTAATTTTACTTGTATTCTAGCTTGGTTGTACGCGTAGATAATTAGACTATGAGATGGACCTCATCACACATGCACACCGATGCATGCATATTTTTTGATATTTTGTCGGTGCAACATACATCCACTTCATGGAGCTCGAGGAGGAAGCATTTTAACCCAAGAGATACACTTTTGAGGATCATTGGAGCAAAAGAATCTGGAATTCAGAGGTGAGAATGAATTGACAAAGTGAAGTAGATATGGACTTGTGGATTTATGGGTATTCAGTTTTACATGTATTCCATTGCATAACAATGACATATGCAAATGCTTGATGCTGCATGTCACACACATGCACAATCTTAGATTTGCATAGTTTTAATATGGTGCATCATTCAGGTTCCTCCAAAAGGCTTGGACAAGTCCAAATGGAAAGGACGCAGTGCGCATAATGACTCAATGCATGGAAAGGATGCAGTGCATAGTTCAGGAATTCCAGGTGATTTTAGTTGTATTTGTATGCTTGGAATTATTATGAATTATGTTTTTTTATATATTTCATGCACAGAATCATTAAGGTGCCTAGAATTTGGTGGGCTGGCGTAAATTAGTCATTTTTTTAGTCTCTTGTAAGTTCTGTGCCAAAATTATAAATATAGTGTGTATTTTCCAAAAAAAAAACAAAAAAAACCATAAACCCTAAAATTTAAATCCTAAACCTTTAACCATAAACTAAAACCCTAGCCCACAAACCCTAAATCCTAAATCTCATGTTTTGCACTTTTATCTTTTTGTATATGTAACAAAAAGTCATGACTCAAGGGGTGAGTTATGGATTCAGTCTCTTTATTGCTTTAGATTATTGTAGCATTAGCAATGGTCATGATTGTATATTTTGTCTCTAGAACACAAAATCATATCGATGAGAATATGCCATAACTTGTGCCTCTGTGTTGAACATAGTGTTATTGCAGTAAGAATGATCATGAATACATATTTAATCACTATAATACTGGGTCAAAGTATTGGATATGACCATTGCTTGTGCATTTTATCTTTATATTGCAAAGTCATTGCACTAGGAAGGATTGTAACTTTGGACATTCCTCAAGAGAAAAAGTCATGACCCTAGAAATAATTAAAGCTCAAGTACTACTCTTTATAACTATCTATAGATTAAATTCTTGGGAATGGAAATATCAATATGGCTTTTTCCTTTGATTTGTGACCTCGAGTTTAATATGCAATACAAATATTTTCAGCAATGATTAAAACCTTTTATACATTTGAATATAATTCATTTACACCTTTTTGGGTATTGTGAGCTTCTATACATAACTCATTTAATATAAAAAGAAAGAAATGATACATTTCATATCCACGAGGATATAAAAAAAGGGCTTAGACATGCCAATAAAATAAATTTTTTGATTCTTGATTGAAAGAGAGCCAATACGTCTTGCCCTGCTCAAACTGCCCCGAGGCTAGTTTCTTCTAATAGGCTACAAGGTGGTTATTTTTTTAGAGGTAAACTATGTTTTAAAAAAATTGATTTGAGTGTGTGCATGAAAGATATTTTATAAGAAATTACAATAATCAATATAAATAGCATCCTCAACAACTAGCTATTTCACTCATAGGGGTACAACTTTGATTTAGTATGTTAGCGTCATGAGTCAAATTACATTTGATAGCCCAGTGATTCAACATCAAATATGATGAGACATAAAAGAGATAAAGTAAAAGCTCTTATTATTTTGGTTAGAGCTTTAGCAACCATCCTAGAGTTTAGAGAGGAACAAAATAAATTATTTTATTTATTCAGTATAATATTAATTTTTATTTTAATTATTTATCAATTTATTTTTATAGAAATATTAATTACAAAGTAAATTATTAGTAAGACAGATCTAATTTAAATTAAACCGATATACCCTAAATAATAAATAATAAATCTCATTTTTTTTCATTATAATTTTAAATGTTCATTTTAATTATTTATTTCTTTATTTTTATATAAATATTAATTAAAAAATAAATTATGAGTTAAACAAATATAATTTATGTAAATTATTTTTAATCAAAAAAATATAGATAAACTTTTTAAAATAAAAAAAAATTACAAAAAAAAAATAGTAATTTATTTTGGTTTGCTTATGAATCATTTAATGTTTTTTAATTATATTTTAATTGATATCTATCTTATTAATAATAGATTATTAATTTATTTTTTGATCATTATTATAATATTAATCACTAAAATTGTTTATATTGAATTTATATGATATATAAATATAATGATTATTATAACTAAATATTGAATTTGCTTTTGATAAAAATTTAAAAATTATTATATTTTCAAAGGTTATAACCTTTGAAAATATCAAAAAATAATAAAAATAAATTTTTTGTTATTTTATTTTTTAAATAAAACCTATAATCCACTAAATGCATACACAATTAAATCAGTATACTCCTAAACCCCATAATACCTAAATACATAAACCATTAAACCACTATATAATACATAATAATTAATAAATCTAATTTTTATTTCTATTTATTATAATTTTAAATATTCATTTAATTATTTATTATTTCATTTTTATAAAAATATTTAATACAAAATAAATTATGAGTAGGACAGATATAATTTAAATAATTTATCATTAATCAAAAAATATATAAATGCTTATAAAAGAAGTAAAATTTAAAAATTAAAAATTATTATTCAATATTATATTTTACTTTAATTTTCAATCAATTTGGGTTTTGAAAATATTTTTTAATGAATATCTATCGTATTATTATTAGTTTATTAATTTAATTTTTGATCATTATTATAATAACTATCAATAAAATTGTTTATTTTGAATTTATATGATGTATGATTATTAATAATATTTTAATTAAATATTGTATTCACATTTCAGAAAATTTTAAATATCAAAACCATTAAACTAGTATACATTAATAATAAATCATAAATCTCTTTTTAATTTTTATTTAGTAAAATTTTAAATTTTTATTTTAATTATTTATCAGTTTATTTTTATAGAAATATTAATTACAAAATAAATTATTAGTGACACGGATATAATTTAAATAATTTATATTTCATCAAAAAAATATAAGCTTATAAATATAGGCACAATTTTAAAAATAAAAATTTATTATTTAGTAAAATATTTTATTTTGATTATGTATCATTTTAGATTTTGTATTTATATTTTAATTTATATCATTCTTTTTAAAAATAGTTTATTAATTATTTATTTAGCATTATTATAATATCTATTAATAAAATTATTTATTTAACCCCAAAACACCAAAATACCTAAACTATTAAAACTGTATATACTGAATAATAAATAATAAATTTCTCTTTTATTTGTATTCATTATAATTTTAAATATTCATTTTAATTATTTTTTAGTTTATTTTAATATAATTATAAATTACAAAATATATTATGAGGAAGACAAATATAATTTAAATAATATACTTTTAAGAACCAAAAATATAAACTTATAAAAAGAAGCAAAACATCAAAAACATTATTATTTAGTAAATTATTTTACTTTGATTTTGAATAAATTTAGGTTTTGCAAAAATATTTTAAATAATATCTATCTTATTTATAATAGTTTATTAATTTATATTTTGATCATTAATATAATATCTATCAATATAATTGTTTATATTGAATATATGATATATAATTATCAATATTCTCAAAACTAAATATAGTATTCACATTTAAAAAAAATTAAAAATTGTTATATTTTCAAAGGTTATAACCTTAAAAAATGAGAAAAAATAACAAAAAATAAATTTTTTGTTATATCATTGTTTAAATAAAACTTATAAACCATTAAATACCTAAACACATAAATCTATAAACTCTTAAATCCCGAAGCCCCTAAATACATAAACCTTTAAACTCGTAAACCTTAAATATAATTTAAAAAATATATTGAAATATTAATTACAAAATAAATTATTAGTGATACAAAGATAATTTAAATAATTTATTTTTTATCAAAAAAATATATAATCTTATAAAATGAGGCAAAAACAAAAAAACAAAAATTATTATTTAGTAATAAATTTACATTGATTTTTAATTATTTTAGTTTTTGTAATTAAATTTTAATTTATATCTATCATATTAATAATAGTTTATTAATTTATTAAATTATTTTTAATTATCAATAAAATTGTTTAAATTTAGTTTATATTATATATTGTTATAATAATTATTATTACTAAATATTGTATTCACTTTTTTATAAAATTTTAAAATTATTATATTTTCAAAGGTTATAACCTTTGAAAATTTGAAAAAAAATTCAAAATAATTTATTTGTTATTTCATTGTTTAAATAAAACTTATAAACAACTAAATGCCTAAATACTTGAATGAATAACTTTTAAATCTCGAAAACCCTAAATAGATAATTTTTTTAAACAGATATATGCTAAATAATAAATAATAAATCTCATTTTTATTTTTTTTCATTATAATTTTAAATATTCATTTTAATTATTTATTTGTTTATTTTTATATAAATATTAATTACAAAATAAATTATGAGTTAGACAATTATAAATTATAATTATTATTTTTCATCAAAAAAATATAGATATTCTTATTAAAAGAAAAAAAAATTAAAAACAAAAAATTATTATATAATAATATAATTTGCTTTGCTTCTGAATCATTATTAGTTTTATAATTATATTTTAATTGATATTTATCTTATCAAATATTAGATTGTTAATTTATTTTTTGATCATTATTAGAATATTTATCAATAAAATTGTTTATATTGAATATATATGATATTTAAATATAATGATTATTATATCTAAATAGTGAATTCACTTTTGAAAAAAATTTTAAAATTATTATATTTTAAAAGATTATAAACTTTGAAAATGTGAAAAAATAAAAAAAAATTATTATTTTTGATATTTCATTGTTTATATAAAACCTATAAACCACTAAATGCCTTAATACTTAATTCAATAACTCCTAAATCTCTAAAACCATAAATAATAAATAATAATCTTTTTAAACCTTTAACCCTAAATAATAAAAAATAAATCTCAATATTATTATTTTCATTATAATTTAAATTTTCATTTTAATTATTTATTTGTTTATTTTTATATAAATATTAATTACAAAATAAATTATAAGTTAGACAAATATAACTTATATAAATTATTTTTCATCTAAAAATATAGATAAACTTATAAAAAGAATAAAAAAATTAAAAATTAAAATTTATTATATGGCAATATATTTTGCTCTCCTTCTGAATCATTTTAGATTTTGTAATTATATTTTAATTGATATCTATCTTATTAATAATTGTTTATTAATTTATTTTTTGATCATTATTAGAATATTTATCAATAAAATTGTTTATATTGAATTTATATGATATAAAAATATAATGATTATTATAACTAAATATTGTATTCAATTTTGAAAAAAATTTAAAAATTATTATATTTGCAAAGGTTATAACCTTTGGAAATATGAAAAAATAATAAAAATAAATTTTATGTTATTTTATTTTTTAAATAAAACCTATAAACCACTAAATGCATACACTGTTATATTAGTAAACTCCAAAACCCAGTATTGCCTAAATACATAAACCATTAATCTACTGTATACTACTTAATAATTAATAAATTAAATTTTATTTCAATTTATTATTATTTTAAATATTAATTTTAATTATTTATTAGTTTATTTTTATAGAAATTTTTATTGCAAAATAAATTATGAGTGCGACACATATAATTTAAATAATTTATTTTTAATCAAAAAATATATATATATGCTTATAAAAGAAGTAAAAATTTAAAAATTTAAAATTATTATACAGTAATATATTTTACTTTAATTTTGAATCAATTTGGGTTTTGTAAAAATTTTTTAATTAATATCTATCTTATCATTAATAGTTTATTAATTTAAATTTTGATCATTATTATAATATCTATCAATAAAATTATTTATATTGAATTTATATCAAATATAATTATTAATATTATTATAACTAAATATTATATTCACATTTCAAAAAATTTTAAATATTAATTTATTTTTAATGATTATAACCTTTTAAAATCAGAAAAAAGCTAAAAATTTTTTTTTATTTTTCTTATATAAATAAAACCTAGAAACCACTAAATGCCTAAAAACATAAATTGATAAACTCCTAAATGACAAAACTCCTAAATAATCAAAACATAAATCGGTATACCACATATAAGAAATCATAAATCTCATTTTAATTTGTATTCATTATAATTTTTAATTTTCATTTTAATTATTTATTAGTTTATTTTTTATAAAAATATTAATCACAAAATAAATAATGAGTTAGTCAAATATAATTTTAATAATTTATTTTTAACAAAAAAAAATATAACCTTATAAAAATAAGTAAAAATTTAAAAACAAAAAATTATTATTTAGTAATATATTTTACTTTGATTTTGAATCATTATATATTGGTTTTGAAATTATATTTTAATTGCTATCAATCTTATTAATAAAAGTTTATTAATTTATTATTTGATCATTTTTATAATATATAACAATAAAATTACTTATATTCAATTTAAATGTCTTATAATTATTAAGATTATTATAACTAAATATTATATTTACATTTGAAAAAAATTTTAAAATTATTATTTTTTCAAAGATTATAACCTTCAAAAATGATAAAAAATCACAAAAATAATTTTTTTATTATTTTATTATTTAAATAAAACTTATAAACCATTAAATGCCTAAACATTTAAATCTCTAGGATCCTAAACACCAAAATCCCCTAAATACTTAAACCATTAAATCAATATAACCTAAATAATAAATAATAAATCTCAATTTTATTTGTATTCATTATCATTTTAAATATTCATTTTAATTATTTTTTTATTTATTTTTATAGAAATATTAATTACAAATTAAATAATGAGAGAGACATATATAATTTATATAAATTATTTTTTATGAAAAAAAATAAGCTTATAAAAATAAACAAAATTTCAAAAATTTAAACTTTTATTTAGTAATATAATTTTCTTTGATTTTGAATTATTTTTGTTTCTACAAATATATTTTAATTAATATATATCTTATTAATAATAGTTTATTATTTTATTTTTTGATGATTATAATAATATATATTAATAAATTTTTTTATATTGAATTTAAAACAAATATAATTTTTAAGATTATTATAACTAAGTATTGTATTCCTATTTTATACCTATTAAAAATTATTATATTTTTAAAGGTTATAACATTTAAAAATCCCGAAAATTAATAAAAATAATTTTTTTGTTATTTCTTTGATTAAATAAAACCTATTAACACCTAAATGTGTCAACATATAAATCAATAAACTCATTAACCCCAAAACCACAAAAAACTTAAACAATTAAATAGTTATACCCTAAATAATAAATAATAAATATCATTTTTATTAGTATTCACTATAATTTTAATTATTTATTAGTTTATTTTTATAGAAATATAAATTAAAAAATAAATTATTAGTGAGACAAATATAATTTAAATATTTTATTTTTCATCAAAAAATATATAGGCTTATAAATGTATACAAAAATTTAAAAATTTAAAATTAATATTTTGTAAAATATTTAACTTTGAGTTTGATTCATTTTAGGTTTTGAAAATTTATTTTAAACAAAATTTATCTTATTAATAATTGTTTATTACTTTTATATGATCATTATTATAATATATATCAATAAAATAGTTTATATTGAATTTATATGATATATAATTATTATTATTATTATAACTTCATATTATATTTACTTTTCAAAAAGAAATTATATATTATTATATTTTCAAAGGTTATAACATTCAAAAATGAGAAAAAATAACAAAAATAATTTTTTTGTTATTTTATTTTATATATAAAACCTATAAACCACTAAATGACTAAATTCTAAAATGACTAAACTTTTAAACCCCGAAGCCCATAAATACTTAAAACATTAATTTAGTATAGTCCAAATAATAAATCATAAATCTTATTTTTATTAATATTCATTATATTTTTAAATATTCAATTTAATTATTTATCAGTTTATTTTTATAGAAATATTAATTAAAAAAAATTATTAGTGCGACATATATAGATTAAATAATTTATTTTTCATTAAAAAAATGCTGACAAAAAAAGGTAAATTTTTTAAAATAAATAATTATTATTTAGTAATATAACTTATTTTGATTTTGAATCATTTTAGATTTTACAATTATATTTTAATTTATATCATTCTTATAAATACTTGTTTTTTAATTAATTTATTGATCATTATTATAATATATATTAATAAAATTTTTTATATTGAGTTTAAATTATATATAATTATTAAGATTATTATAACTAAATATTATATTCACATTTAAAATAAATTAAAAACTATTATATTTTCAAAGGTTATAACCTTCAAAAATTAAAAAAATTTAAAAAATTAAATTTTTTGTTTTTTCATTCTTGAAATAAAAATTATAAATAACTAAAGGTCTAAAGAATTAAATCACTAAACTCCTAAACTACAAAACACCTAAATACTTAAACCATTAAATAGGTATATCTTGAATTATAAATAATAAATCTCAATTTTATTTGTATTCATTATAATATTAAATATTCATTTTGATTATTTATTTGTTAATATTATAGAATTATAAATTACAAAATAAATTATGAGTAAGACAACTATAATTTAAAAAATTTATTTTTAATAACAAAAATTTAAACTTATAAAAAAAGCAAAACATTAAAAAAAATTATTATTTAGTAATATATTTTACTTTGATTTGGTTTAATTTAGATTTTGCAAATACTTTTTAAATAATATCTATTTTTTTAATAATAGTTTATTAATTTATTTTTTGATCATTATTATAATATCTAAAAATGTAATTATTTATATTGAATTTAAATGACTTATATTTATGAAGTTATAATAAATATATATTATATTTACATTTGAAAAAAATTTAAAAATTATTATTTTTCAAAGGATATAAACTTCAAAAATAGAAAAAAAAAATAAATTTTATGTTATATCATTGTTTAAATAATACTTATAAACCAGTAAATCCTTAAACACTTAAATCTCTAAACTCCTTAACACAAAAACTCCTAAACACTTAAACCTTTAAACTCATAAATCTTAATTATAATTTAAATAATTTATTAAAATATTAATTACAAAATAAATTATGAGTGATACAAATTTAAGTTAAGTAATTAATTTTTCATCAAAAAAAAATATAAGCTTATAAAAAGAAGCAAAAACTAAAAAAAATTTTTATTTAGTAATAATTTTTACTTTGATTTTGAATAATTTTAGATTTTGCAATTATATTTTAATTTATATCTATCATATTAATAATAACATATTAATTTTTTTTTTGATAATTGATTTAATATCTATCAATAAAATTCTTTATATTTTGTTTAGATTATATATAATTATAATGATTTTTATTTCAAAATATTTTATTCACATTTTTAAAAAATTTTAAAATTATTAAATTTTCAAAGGTTATAACCATTGAAAATGTGAGAAAATATCAAAAATAATTTTTTTTGTTATTTCATTGTTTAAATAAATCCTATAAACCACTAAATGCCTAAACACATAAATCAATAACTACTAAATCTCAAAAACCCTAAAAGATAATCCTTTTAAACTAGTATCTCCTAAATAATAAATAATAAATATCAATATTATTTTTTTTGTTATAATTTTAAATATTCATTTTAATTATTTATTTGTTTCTTTTTATATAAATATTAATTACAAAATAATTTATGAGTTGCACAAATATAATTTATGTAAATTATTTTCATCAAAAAATTATAGAAAAACTTTTTAAAAGAAAAAAAAATTTCAAAACAAAAAATTATTATATAGTAATATATTTTGCTTTGGTTTTGAATCATTTTAGGTTTTGTAATTATATTTTAATTGACATCTATCTTATTAATAATAGATTATTAACTTATTTTTTCTTCATTATTATTTTTTATTTATCAATAAAAATGTTTATATTGAATTTATATGATATATAAATATAATGATTATTATAACTAAATATTGTATTCAGTTTTGAAAAAAATTTAAAATTATTATATTTTCAAAGGTTATAACCTTTAAAATATGAAAAAATAAATAAAAATATTTTTTCTTTGTTATTCTATTGTTTAAATTACACCTATACACCAATAAATGCCTAATCATTTAAATCACTAAACTCTAAAATCCCGATTCCTCTATATAGATAATCTTTTAAATCGGTATATCCTAAATAACAATTAATAAATCTCATTTTTATTTGTTTTCATTATAATTTAAAAAATTCATTTTGATTGTTTAGTTTTTATTTTTTTATATGTATTAATTATAAAATAAAATACAAGTTAAAAATATAATTTATAAAATTTATTTTTAATCAAAAAATTGATAAGCTTATAAAAAAAATAAAAATTTAAAAACATATAATTATTATTTAGTAATATATTTTGCTTTGATTTTCGATCATTTTAGGATTTGATATTATATTTTAAGTAATATCAGTCTTAATCATAATAGAATTTTAATTTATTTTTTTGATAATTATTAGAATATCTATCAATAAAATTGTTTATATTTAATTTATATGATATATAATTATTATGCTTATTATAAATAAATATTGTATTCACTTTTGAAAAAAATTTAAAAATTATTATATTTTCAAAGGTTATAATCCTAAAAATTGAGATAAAATAATAAAAATAAATTTATAGTTATTTTATTTTTTAAATAAAACCTATAGACCATTAAATGCTTACTTACTTAAATTTGTAAGCTCATTAAGCCGAAACCCCTAAATACATAAAGATTTTAACATCTATATCCTACTAATAAATAATAAATCTCATTTTTATTTCTATTTATTATAATTTTAAATAATTATTTTAATTATTTATATTTAAATTTTTAGAAAAATTAATTACAAATTAATTTCAAGTGAGACAAATATTATTTAAATAATTAATTTTTAATCAAAAATATAAAAGCTTATAAAAAAAAATTTAAAAATTAAATATTAATATTTAGTAATATATTTTGATTTGCTTTTGAATCATTTCTTGTTATGTAAATATATTTTAATTAATATTTATATTTTTAATAATAGTTTATTAATTTAATTTTTGATCATTATTATATTATCTATCATTAAAATTATTTATATTGAATTTATATTATATATAATTAGTAAGATTAATATAATTATACATTGTATTCACATTTCAAAAAATTTTCAATATTATTTTATTTTTAAAGGTTATAACCATTGAAAATATAAAAAAATAATAAAAATAAATATTTTGTTATTTTAATTTTTAAATAAAACCTATAAACCACTAATTGCATACACAGTTAAATCAGTAAACTCATAAAGTTCATAATGCCTAAATACATAAACCATTAAACCTCTATATGCTACATAATAATTAAGAAATCTAATTTTTATTTCAATTTATTATTATTTTAAATATTCATTTTAATTATTTATAAGTTTATTTTTATAGAAATATTTATTACAAAATAATTATGAGTGCGACAAATATAATTTAAATAATTTATTTTTTATCAAAAAAAAATATACGTTATTAATGAAATAAATATTAAAAAATTAAAAATTATTATCCAGTAATATTTTTTTTAATTTTGAATCAATTTGGGGTCTGTAAATATTTTTTAATTAATATTAATCTTATTATTAATAGTTTATTAATTTAATTTTTGAAAATTATTATAATATCTATCAATAAAATTGTTTATTTAGAATTTATATGATATATAATTATTGAAATTATTATAACTAAATATTGTATTCATATTTCAAAAAATTTTAAATATTATTATATTTTCAAAGGTTATAACATATGAAAATGACAAAAAATTACACATTTTTTTTTGTTATTTTATTGTTTAAATAAAACCTTTAAACCACTAAATGCCTAAAAATATAAATCGGTAAACTCCTAAATGACAAAACTTCTAAATACTTAAACTATTAAATTGGTATGCATTAATAATAAATCATAAATCTCATTTTAATTTTTATTAAGTATAATTTTAAATTTTTATTTTAATTATTTATCAGTTTATTCTTATAAAAATATTAATTACAAAATAAATTATTAGTGAGATAGATCTATTTTAAATAATTTATTTTTTATCAAAAAAAATATATATGCTTATAAAAAGAGGTAAAATTTTAAAAACAAAAATTTATTATTTTGTAATATATTTTATTTTGATATTGAATCATTTTAGTTTTTGAAATTATATTTTAATATATATCATTCTTATTAAAAATAGTTTATTAATTTTTTATTGATCATTATTATAATATCTATTAATACAATTATTCATATTGAGTTTACATTATATATAATTATTAAGAATATTATTACTAAATATTATATTAACATTTAAAAAAATTAAAAATTATTATATTTTCATAGGTTATAACCTTCAAAAATTAAAAAAAAATCAAAAAATTTAATTTTTTATTTTTTCATTCTTTAAATAAAAACTATAAATCACTTAAGTCCTAAACACTTAAATCACTAAACCCCAAAATACCTAAATACTTAAACCATTAAACTAGTATATCCTGGATAATAAATAATAAATATCTATTTTATTTGTATTCATTATAGTTTTAAATATTCATTTTAATTATTTATTAGTTTATTTTTTTAGAATTATAAATTAAAAATAAATTATGAGGAAGACAAATATAATTTAAATAATTTACTTTTAATAACAAAAAATATAAACTTATAAAAATAAGAAAAACGTCAAAGAAAGAATTATTTTGTAATATATTTTACTTTGATTTTAAATAAATTTACGTTTTGCAAATATATTTAAAATAATATCTATCTTATTAATAATAGTTTATTAATTTATTTTTTGATCATTAATATAATATATTTCAATATAAATGTTTATATTGAATTTACATGATATATAGATATTAAGATTATCATAACTAAATATAGTCTTCACATATATAAAAAATTTAAAAATTGTTATATTTTCAAAGGTTATAATCTTCAAAAATGAGGAAAAAAACAAAAATAAATTTTTTGTTATATCATTGTTTAAATAAAACTTATAAACCATTAAATGCCTAAATACACAAATCTTTAAACTCTTAAACCCTGAAGCCCCTAAATACCTAAACCTTTAAACTCGTAAACATTAAATATAATTTATAGAATTTATAGAAATATTAATTACAAAATAAATTATGAGTGACAAATATTATTTAAATATATATTTTTCAACAAAAAAATATATAAGCTTATAAAATGATGCAAAAACTAAAAAAATTATTATTTAAAAATAAATTTTACTTTGATTTTGAATCATTTTAGGGTTTTTAATTATATTTTAATTTATATCTATCATATTAATACTAGTTTATTAATTTTTTTTTGATAATTGATATAATATCTATGAATAAAATTGTTTATATTTAGTTTATATTATATATAGTTATAATATTTATTATTAGTAAATATTGTATTCACATTTTTAAAAAATTTTATAATTATTATATATTCAAATGTTATAACCATAGATAATTTGAAAAAATATCAAAAATAAATATTTTTTTATTTCATTGTTTGAATAAAAGCTATTAAACTTTAAATGCCTAAATACTTAAATCAATAACTTCTAAATCTTGAAAAGCCTAAATAGATAAAACTTTTAATCAATTTTATCCTAAATAATAAATAATAAATCTCATTTTTATATTTTTCATTATAATTTTAAATATTTATTTTAATTAATTATTTATTTATTTTTATATAAATATTAATTACAAAATAAATTCTGAGTTATAGAAATATAATTTATATAAATTATTTTTCATGAAAAAAATATAGATAAACTTTATAAAATAAGAAAAAGATTAAAAATAAAAAAAATTTATATAGTAATATATTTTGATTTGTTTCTTAATCATTTTAGCTTTTGTAATTAAATTTTAATTTATATCTAAATTATTAATAATCGATTATTAATTTATTTTTTGATCATTAGTAGAATATTTATCAATAAAAATGTTTATATTGAATTTATATGATATATAAATGTAATAAATATTATAACTAAATATTGTATTCACTTTTGAAAAAAGTTTTAAAATTATTATATTTTCAAAGGTTATAAACTTTGAAAATATCAAAAAAAAACAAAAATAATTTTTTTGTTATTTTATTTTATTTATTATAATTTTAAATATTGATTTTAATATTTATTAGTTTGTTTTTATAAAATATTTTTTCCAAAATAAATTATGAGTGTGCCAAATTTAATTTAAATAATTTATTTCTAATCAAAAAAATATTGACGCTTAAAAAAGAAGTAAAAATTTAAAAATTAAAAATTATTATTCCGTAATATAATTTATTTTAATCTTGAATCGATTTCGGTATTGTAAATATTTTTTAAGTAATATCTATCTTATTATTAATAGTTTATTAATTTAATTTTTGATTATTCTTATATTATCTATCAATAAAATTGTTTATATTGAATTTATATAAAATATAATTATTAATATTAAAATATCTAAATATTATATTCAAATTTCAAAAAATATTAAATATTATTATATTTCAAAAGTTATAACCTATGAAAATTATAATAAATTACAAATTTTTTTATTGTTATTTTATTATTTAAATAAAACCTATAAACCACTAAAAGCCTAAAAACATAAATTGCTAAACTCCTAAATGACAAAATCTCTAAATACTTAAACCATTAAATAGGTGTACATTAATAAAAAATCATAAATGTCAATTTAATTTTTATTAAGTATTATTTTAAATTTTTATTTTAATTATTTATAGTTTATTTTTATAGAAATATTAATTATAAAATAAATTATTAGTGAGATAGATCTAATTTAAATAATTTATTTTTCATCAAAAAATATATATATCCTTATAAAAAGAGGCAAAATTTTAAAAACAAAATTTTATTATTTAGTTATATATTTTAATTTTATTTTTAATCATTTTAGATTTTGCAATTATATTTTAATTTATATGATTTTTTTTAATAATAGTTTTTTATTTTTTATTGATCATTATTATAATATGTATTAATAAAATTATTTATATTGAGTTTACATTATATATAATTATTAACATTATCATAACTAAATATTATATTCACATTTAAAAAAAATTAAAAATATTATATTTTCAAAGGTTATAACATTTGAAAATTAAAAAAAATTAAAAAAAATTAAAAAATTAAATTTTTTATTTTTTCAATTTTTAAATAAAAACTATAAATCACAAAAGGCCTAAACACATAAATCACTAAACCACAAAATACCTAAATACTTAAACCATTAAACTAGTATATCCTGAATAATAAATAATAAATCTCTATTTTATTTGTATTCATTCTAGTTTTAAATATTCATTTTAATTATTTATTAGTTTATTTTTATAGAATTATAAATTAAAAATAAATTATGAGGAAGACAAATATAATTTAAATAATTTACTTTTAATAAAAAAAATATAAACTCATAAAAAGAAGCTAAACATCAAAGAAATTATTATTTAGTAATATATTTTATTTTGATTTTGAATAAATTTATGTTTTGCAAGTATATTTTAAATAATATCTTTTTTTTAATAATAGTTTATTAATTTATTTTTTGATCATTAATATAATATATATCAATATAATTGTTTATATTGAATTTACATGAATTATAATTATTAAGATTATCATAACTAAATATAGTATTCACATATAAAAATAATTTAAAAATTATTATATTTTCAAAGGTTATTATAACCTTCAAAAATGATAAAAAATAACAAATATATATTTTTTGGTATATAATTGTTTAAATAAAACATATAAACCATTAAATGTCTAATAAATTTGTAAACTCTTAAACCCAAAAGCCCCTAAATACCTAAACCTTTAACTCGTAAACCTTAAATATAATTTAAATAATTTATATAAATCTTAATTACAAAATAAATTATGAGTGATACAAATATAATTTAAATAATATATTATTCATCAAAAAAATATATAAGCTGATAAAATGATACAAAATCTAAAAAAAAAATTTATTTAGTAATAAATTTTACTTTGATTTTGAATCATTTTAGGTTTTTTAATTATATTTTAATTTATATGTATCATATTAATAATAGTTTATTAATTTATTTTTTTGATAATTGATATAATATCTATCAATAAAAGTGTTTATATTTAGTTGATATTATATATAGTTATAATAATTATTATTACTAAATATTGTATAAACATTTTTAAAAAATTTTAAAATTATTATATTTTCAAATGTTATAACCTTTGAAAATTTGAAAAAATATCAAATTTTTTTTTGTTATTTCATTATTTAAATAAAACCTATAAACCACTAAATGCCTAAAATCTAAATTGCTAAACTCCAAAATGACAAAAACTTTAAATACTTAAACCATTAAATTGGTATACATTAATAATAAATCATAAATCTCAATTTAATTTTTATTAAGTATAATTTTAAATTTTTATTTTAATTATTTATCAATTTATTTTTATAGAAATATCAATTACAAAAAAAATTATTAGTGAGACAGATATAATTAAAATAAAACCGGCATACTCTAAATAATAAATAATAAATAATAAATAATAAATCTCATTTTTTTTTCATTATAATTTTAAATATTCATTTTAATTATTTATTTGTTTATTTTTATATAAATATTAATAACAAAATAAATTATAAGTTATTCAAATATAATTTATATAAATTATTTTTCAACAAAAAATATAGATAAACTAATTAAAAGTAGAAAAAAAATAAAAAAAAATTATTATATAGTAATATATTTTGCTTTCTTTCTGAATCATTTTAGGTTTTGTAATTATATTCTAATTGATATCTAACTTATTAATAATAGATTTTTAAATTATTTTTTTATCATTATTATAATATTTATCAATAAAAATTTTTATATTGAATTTATATGATATATATATTTAATAATTATTATAATTAAATATTATATTCACTTTTGAGAAAGATTTTAAAATTAGTATATTTTCAAAGATTATAAACTTTTAACATGTGAAAAAATAAAAAAAAATATTTTTTTTGTTATTTTATTATTTAAATAAAACCTATAAACCACTAAATGCTTAAACACTTAAATAAATAAACTACATTATCCCTGATACCCCTATATAGATAATCCTTTACCGATATACACTAAATAATAATTAATAATTCTCATTTTTATTTGTTTTCATTATAATTTAAAAAATTTATTTTTATTTTTTATTTTTTTATTTATATATATATATTAATAATAAAATAAATTATGAGTTAAAAATAGAATTTATAAAAATTATTTTTCATCAAAAAATAGTTAAGCTTATAAAAAGAATAAAAAATTAAAAACAAATAATTATTATTAAGTAATATATTTTTCTTTGCTTTTGAATCATTTTAGGTTTTGATATTATATTTTAAGTAATATCAATATTATTCATAATAGATTTTTAATTTATTTTTTGATAATTATTAGAATATCTATCAATAAAATTGTTTATAATGAATTTATATGATATATAATTATTATGATAATTATAAATAAATATTTATTAACTTTTTGAAAAAAAATTTAAAAATTATTTTATTTTCCAAGGTAACCTTTGAAAATATCAAAAAATAATAAAAATAATTTTTTTTTGTTTTAATTATTAAATAAAAACTATAAACCACTAAATGCATACACAGTGAAATCAGTAAACTTCTAAACCCCTTAATGCCTAAATACATAAACCATTAAACTGCTATATACTACTTAATAATTAATAAATCTAATTTTTATTTCTATTTATTATAATTTTATATATTCATTTTAATTATTTATTAGTTTATTTTTATAAAAATATTTATTACAAAATAAAGTATGACTGCGACTAATATAATTTAATTAATTTATTTTTAATAAAAAAATATACGCTTATAAAAGAAGTAGAAATTTAAAAATTAAAAATTATTATCCAGTAATATATTTTACTTTTATTTTGAATAAATTTGCATTTTGTAAATATTTTTTAATTAATATCTATTTTAATATTAATAGTTTATAAATGTAATTTTTTATCATTATTATATTATCTATCAATAAAATAGTTTATATTGAATTTATATGATATATAATTATTAATATTATTAAAACAAAAGATTGTACTCACATTTCAAAAAATTGTAAATATTATTAAATTTTCAAAGGTTATAACCAATGAAAATTATAACAAATTATATAAATTTTTTTTGTTATTTTTTTTATATCAAAACTATAAACAAGTAAAAGCCTAAACACATAAATCACTAAACTCCTAACGACAAAACCTCTATATACTTAAACCATTAAAGTGGTATACATTAATAATAAATCATAAATCTCAATTTAATTTATATTCAGTATAATTTAAACTTTTATTTTAAATATTTATCAATTTATTTTTAAAGAAATATTAATTACAAAATAAATTATTAGTGAGACAGATCTAATTTAAATTAAACCGGTATCCCTAAATAATAAATAATAAATCTTATTTTTTTTCATTATAATTTTAAATATTCATTTTAATTATTTATTTGTTTATTTATATATAAATATTAATTACAAAATAAATTGAGTTGGACAAATATAATTTATATAAATTGTTTTTTATCAAAAAATTATAGATAAACTTTTTAAAAGAAAAAAAAATTTAAAAACAAAACATTATTATATAGTAATATATATTACTTTGCTTCTGAATCATATTAGGTTTTGTACATATATATTAATTGATATCTATCTTATTAATAATAGATTATTTTTTTGATCATTATTCGAATATTTATCAATAAAATTGTTTATATTTAATTTATATTATATATAAATATAATGATTATTATAACAAAAGATTGTATTCACTTTTTAAAAAAATTTAAAAATTATTATATTTTGAAAGGTTATAGCCTTTGAAATTATCAAAAAATAATAAAAATATATTTTTTCTTATTTTATTTTTTAAATAAAACCTTTAAACCACTAAATGCCTAAAAACATAAATTGCTAAACTCCTAAATGACAAAACCTTTAAATACTTAAACCATTAAACTGGTATACTTTAATAAAAATTAATAAATCTCATATTAATTTTTATCCAGTATAATTATAAATTTTAATTTTAATTATTTATAAGTTTAATTTTATAGAAATATTAATTACAAAATAAATTATTAGTGAGACAGATCTAATTTAAATTAAACCGGTATCCCTAAATAATAAATAATAAATCTTATTTTTTTTCATTATAATTTTAAATATTCATTTTAATTATGTATTTGTTTATTTATATATAAATATTAAATACACAATAAATTGAGTTAGACAAATATAATTTATATATATTTATTTTCATCAAAAAATTATAGATAACCTTTTTAAAAGAAACCTATATACCACTAAATGCATACACAGTTATATCAGTAAACTCCTAAACCCCGTAATGCCTAAATACATAAACCATTATATCGCTATATACTACTTAATAATTAATAAATTGAATTTTTATTTCAATTTTTTATTATTTTAAATATTCTTTTTAATTATTTATTAAGTTATTTTTATAAAAATTTTTATTACAAAATAAATTATGAGTGCGACACATACAATTTAAATAATTTGTTTTTGATCAAAAAAAAATATAATTTTAAAAGAAGTATAAAAGAAATATTATTAAAAATTAAAAATTATTATCAACTAATATATTTACTTTAATTTTGAATCAATTTTGGGTTTGTAAATATTTTTTAATTAATATCTATCTTATTATAAATAATTTATTAATTTAATTTTTATCATTATTATAATATCTATCAATAAAATTGTTTATATTTATTTTATATGATATAAAATTATTAAAATTATAATAACTAAATATTGTATTCAAATTTCAAAAAATTTTAAATATTATTAAATTTTCAAAGGTTATAACATTTGAAAATGACAAAAAATTAAAATTTTTTTTCTTATTTTATTGTTTAAATAAAACCTATAAATCACTAAATGCCTAAAAACATAAATTGCTAAACTCCTAAACGAAAAAACTTCAAAATACTTAAACCATTAAACTAGTATACATTAATAATAAATCATAAATCTCATTTTAATTTTTATTAAGTATATTTTTTAATTTTTTTTAATTATTTATCAGTTTATTTTTATAGAAATATTAATTACAAAATAAATTATTATTGAGACAGATATAACTTAAATTAAACTGGTATACCCTAATTAATAAATAATAAATCTCATTTTTTTTCATTATAATTTTAAATATTCATTTTGATTATTAATTTTTTATTTTTATATAAATATTAATTAAAAAATAAATTATGAGTTAGACAAATATAATTTGTGTAAATTATTTTTAATCAAAAAAATATAGATAATCTTTTTAAAATAAAAAAAAATCAAAATAAAAAATTATTATAGAGTAATATATTTTGCTTTGCTTATGAATCATTTTATGTTTTGTAATTATATTTTAATTGATATCTATTTTATTAATAATAAATTATTAATTTATTTTTTGATCATTATTAGAATATTTATCAATAAAATTG
Organism: Sapria himalayana; assembly: GCA_029783825.1. NCBI lineage: Eukaryota > Viridiplantae > Streptophyta > Magnoliopsida > Malpighiales > Rafflesiaceae > Sapria > Sapria himalayana. The sequence continues at coordinate 409,946 of JAREIK010000084.1, forward strand.
TTTATATTGAATTTATATGATATATAAATATAATGATTATTATAACTAAATATTGGATTCACTTTTGAAAATAATTTAAAAATTATTATATTTTCAAAGGTTATAACCTTTGAAAATATCAAAAAATAATACAAATAAATGTTTTGTTTTTTTATTTTTTAAATAAAACCTATAAACCACTAAATGCATACACAATTAAATCAGTAAACACCTAAACCCCCTAATACGTAAATACATAAACCACTAAACTACTATATAATACATAATAATTAATAAATCTAATTTTAATTTCTATTTTTTATAGTTTTAAATATTTATTTTAATTATTTATTAGTTTATTTTAATGGAAATATTTATTATAAAATAAATTATGAGTGCGACAAATATAATTAAAATAATTTATTCATAATCAAAAAAATATATATACGCTTATAAAAGAAGTAAAAATTTAAAAATTAAAAATTATTATCCAGTAATATATTTTACTTTAATTTTGAATCAATTTGGGTTTTGTAAATATTTTTTAATTAATATCTATCTTATAATAAATATTTATTAATTTAAATTTTGATCATTATTATAATATCTATCAATAAATTATTTATATTGAATTTATATCATATATAATTACTAATATTATTATAACTAAATATTGTATTCACATTTCAAAAAATTGTAAATATTATTATATTTTCAGAGGTTATAACCTCTGAAAATGATAACAAATTATTGAAATTTTATTTGTTATTTTATTTTTTTATATAAAACCTATAAACCACAAAAAGCCTAAAAACATAAATTGCTAATCTCCTAACAAAAAAACCTCTAATTACTTAAACATTAAACTAGTATAAATTAATAATAAATCATAAATCTCATTTTAATTTTTATTCAGTATAATTTTAAATTTTTATTTTTATTATTTATCAGTTTATTTTTATAGAAATATTAATTACAAAATTAATTATTATTGAGACGGATCTAATTTAAATTACACCGGTATCCCTAAATAATAAATAATAAATCTCATTTTTTTATCATTATAATTTTAAATATTCAATGTTAATTATTTATTTGTTTATATTTATATAAATATTAATTACCAAATAAATTTTGAGTTACACAAATATTATTTATATAAATTATTTTTGATCAAAATAATATAGATAAACTTATAAAAAAAATTTCAAAACAAAAAATTATTATATAGTAATATATTTTTCTTTGCTTCTCAATCATTTTAAGTTTTGTAATTATATTTTAATTAATATCTATATTATTATTAATGGATTATTAATTTATTTTTTGATTATTATTAGAATATTTTAAATAAAATTGTTTATATTGAATTTATATAATATATAAATATAATGATTTGTATAACTAAATATTGTATTCACATTTGAAAAAAATTTAAAAATTATTATATTTTCAAAGGTTATAACCTTTGAAAATATCAAAAAATAATAAAAATAAATTTTTTGTTATTTTATTTTTTAAATAAAATATATAAACCACTAAATGCTAGGGGTGCTCATGGGATGGAACGGGATGGGGATTACAAATCTTCAGTCCCTTCCCATAGTTCAGAGATTTTTTTTTAAGATCCAGACCCGTCCCATAGGTTGAAAATATCGGGATGGGACGGGACGTAGATCGGGGATTTTGGGTAGGAGAAAATGGTTCCAGGATGGAATAGAGTTCGAAGTTTTTTTCAATTTATTTTCTTCAAACCGACCAAATTGGTTCATGTCTAAATCTTTTGTTGTACCATTTATCATTCCTTATTTATGTATCTTTCAAACACAAATTGTGCATATTTTGTTTTGTGAAATAGTCTGAATACCGCAAATGAGTTCCATTACATTGTCAAAAGCGTTGATGTTCAGAAAAGGATAGAAATATTAAATAGAACAGGACCAAGTTGTGTGCTTAATTTGGTTCTTTGTTTTGTCACAAGTTGGCTTTGTTCAGCCGAGTGAAAGTTAATCAAAATAGCAATATTACATTTTATAAACAATTACTTAAAATTTTAGGGAATAGCTAATGATGACCACAAACATTGGTATCAAAAATTACTACTTAAGTAATTGCTAAAATTAGGCAGCTTAATATAACAAAAAAAATACAACTAATTACAACAATGATAAAAATCATTTCAAAGGTTCGTCCCAGAACAGCAACTAAAATCCAAACCCAATTAATTATCTCTTCTACAAATCCTCCATTTTCTTCCTCCACTATAGAAGGACAACCATAGATGAAAACATGTTAATCATGTAGACATAATTTTCTAAGATGAAAGAGTAATAAAAAAACAAAATATTAACTTATAAAATTTAATACACTCATTCCAAATTTAGTTGGTACTCTATAGTTGGAAGAATATTTGGATCTTGTGACCCACCTGAAAATTGTAATTGAACCATATTTTTTTTAAATTGAATGAATAAAATAAGTAAAAGTGAAATTAAAATTTACAATATTTGTTTACTGACTTGATTCATTATCATCAAGCTCTTGAACTAATTCTTCAATTTCAATAAGTTTGTTTGAGCTTCTCAACTAATCTTGTATACATATGAGAACTTCAGCTGTAATAGGAGTTAAAGATCTCTTGAATTTATTTAAAGTTCTTCCCCCAGTGCTATATGTAGATTCCTAGGCCAGAGTAGATGCTTGGATAGCTAATACATCCCTTGCTACATTTGCCAAAGAAGGATACCCAACCTCAATTACGCTCCACCAGTTTAGAAGATAAAAATCAATTGTATTTTTTTCAAGTTTGTTCTCCAAGTACCTATCCAACTCTTCCAAAGCTGCAACTTCTTGTTCTTTCTCCAATTCAACAAAAAAAATCATCAACATAAGTATCACTACTATCAAAGAAATCATCATTTTTCTTCAACACAGTAGAAGAGAAATCATCTTCTTTTTATTCATCTTCATTTAAATCTTTATAATCATCCATCATCTCATTTAAAGCATTTATAACCTTTTTCACCAAATTTTTAGCCAATTCCTATCCATAATGCTAAGTGTACTTAACCTTGAGATATTTGAGCTTATATCTAGGATCCAACACTACTGCTACCAAAAGCATAATATTTGTTGACCGAAAAGAACCCATTTATTTGTTGAATTTATGCCTCATTTTCATACCCATTTCAGACACCATTGTATCTCTATTATTTTCACGAAGCTCAATTTTTTTCAAAATTCGAATAATCTCATAAAAATAAACACTAGAGGTAGAATATTATGAGCCAGAAAATTTACAAGTTACCTCATAAAAAGTTTTCAAGAAACGAGCCAAAATTTTGTGTTTGTTTAGTCTCTCTCAGTTGGAACGTTTGAACCAAACTCCTTCAAAAATCTTTTGTCTTTGTCCTCCAACTTATCAAATTCTTTTTGATATTTTATATCAGTTTGTAGCATCAAATTAGTTGAATTCCATCTTGTATGACAATCTAATTGCAATGAAGATCTATATGTCAAGTTTGATTCTTCAACACATAACTTAAACATATCTAATCTTTTAGGACTTCTCCTCACATATTTCACCACACCTCTAATTTTTTGAAAAGCACCCTCAACTATTGAAATACCATCTCTGACAAATAAGTTTAGTATATGAGCACAATATCTCATATGAAAATGCTAGCCTCTCAAAGGTATAACACTTTTCTTCCCAAGCCTTTTTTCAATTGTTCAACTGAAACATCATTATTTGATGCATTGTCAATAGTAATGCACAACTTTCTCAAACACCATTCATTTTTGTAAAACTCAATAGCATTTCTAATATTAACTCCACAATGGCTTTTAATTACAAAAAATTTTAAAAGCCTTTTATGCATATTCCATTGAGAATGAATGAAATGAATAGTCAAACATATATAAGACAAATTTTGAATGCTAGTCCAAGTGTCGGTAGTCAATGAAACTCTACAACAATGAGATGATATGCTATCAAATAATTTCTTCTTTTCCTTCACAAACAAAGAAAAACAATTTCTCAGTATAGAGTGCATAGATGGAATTTTAAATTGAGGCACACTAACTTCACAAAACTCCTTAAACTTATCCCTCTCAACAAAGATTGTGACTTGTCTCTACCTTTGTGAGCTTCTATTAATTCTTTTTTGTGTGGAAATTTCCAACAAGTTTCTCTCAAGTATTTCCAAAAACCCAAAGTACCTTGATCACATTTTTCCGAATATTCTTCCCTACACTATATACAAGCTGCCCTACCAGTTTCATTTCCCTCTGAATCAACTAATATCTCATAAGTTTCCCAAACAGCAGACTTATA
>JAREIK010000084.1:417260-463697 GCA_029783825.1 Sapria himalayana
TAATAAATAATTAAAAATTAATATTTAAAATTATAATGAATACAAATTAAAATGAGATTTATGATTTATTATATGTGGTATCCCGGTTTAATGGTTTAATTATTTAGGAGTTTTGTCGTTTAGGAGTTTATCAATTTATGTTTTTAGGTATTTAGTGGTTTATAGGTTTTATTTATATAATAAAAATATAAAAATTTTTTTTTTAGATTTTCAAAGGTTATATCCTTTGAAAATTAAATAATTATTAAAATTTTTTGAAATGTGAATACTATGTATAATTATATTAATCTTACAAATTATATATCATATAAATTCAATATAAACAATTTTAATGATACATATTAAAAAAATGAACAATATTAAATTAATAAACTATTATTAATAATATAAATAATAATTAAAATATATTTACAAATCATAATGATTCAAAATCAAATCAAAATATATTACTAAATAATAATATTTAGATAAAAATATTTTACTATAAAAAATGATTTAGAAGAAAGCAAAATATATTACTATATAATAATTTGTTGTTTTGAAATTTTTTTTGTTTTAAAATAAATTATTTTTCATTTTAATGGAAAATAATTTATATAAATTATATTTGTCTAACTCATAATATATTTTGTAATTAATATTTATATAAAAAGTAAACAAATAAATAATTAAAATGAATATTTAAAATTATAATGAATAAAATAATATTGAGTTTTATTTTTTATTATTTAGGGTTACCGGGTTAAAAGGATTATTATTCATTATTTAGGGCTTTAGAGATTTAGGAGTTATTGATTTAAGTGTTTAGGCATTTAGTGGTTTATAGGTTTTATTTAAACAATGAAATATCAAAAAAAAATATTTTTTTTATTTTTTAAAATTTTCAAAGGTTATAATATTTGAAAATATAATAATTTTAAAATATTTTTCAAAAGTGAATTCACTATTTAGTTATAATGATCATTATATTTAAATATCATATAAATTCAATATAAACAATTTTTTTAATAAATATTCCAATAAAGATTAAAAAATAAATTAATAATCTATTTTTAATAAGATAGATATCAATTAAAATACAAAACCAATAATGATTCAGAAGCAAAGCAAATTATATTATTATATAATAATTTTTTGTTTTTAATCTTATTTTCTTTTAAAAAGTTTATCTATATTTTTTTGATGAAAAATAATTTATATAAATTATAATTATCTAACTCATAATTTTTTTTGTAATTAATATTTATATAAAAATAAACAAATAAATAATTAAAATGAATATTTAAAATTATAATGAAAAAAATAAAAATGGATTTATTGGTTATTATTTAGGATATATCTGATTAAAAAAAATATCTATTTAGGGTTTTCGAGATTTTGAAGTTATTCATTTAAGTATTTAGGCAATAAGTGGTTTATAGGTTTTATTTAAACAATGAAATAACAAATAAATTATTTTTGATATTTTTTCAAATTTTCAAAGTTATAACCTCTGAAAATATAATAATTTTTAAATTATTTAAAAAATGTTAATACAATATTTAGTAATAATAATTATTATAATAATATATAATATAAACTAAATATAAACAATTTTATTGATAGATATTATATCAATTATCAAAAAATAAATTAATAAACTATTATTAATATGATAGATATAAATTAACTTTTAATTACAAAAACTAAAATGATTAAAAATCAAAGTAAATTTATTACTAAATAATAATTTTTTTTTTTAGTTTTTGCCTCATTTTATAACATTATATATATTTTTGATAAAAAATAAATTATTTAAATTATATTTGTATCACTCATAATTTATTTTGTAATTAATATTTCAATAAATTATTTAAATTATATTTAAGGTTTACGAGTTTAAATGTTTAAGTATTTAGGGGCTTCGGGGTTTACGAGTTTAGAGATTTATGTGGTTAGGTATTTAATGGTTTATAAGTTTTATTTAAATAATGATATAAAAAAAATTTATTTTTTGTTATTTTTTCTCATTTTTGAAGGTTATAACCTTTGAAAAGATAACAATTTTTAAATTTTTTTAAATGTGAATACTATATTTAGTTATGATAATTAGAATAATTATATATCAAATGTTATAACCTTGATAATTTATATACTATATTTAAACAATTTTGAAGTTATGATACATTTAAACAATTTACTAAATATAATTATAATAATTATCAATTGTTATCATAATAATTATAACAATTTTGAAGTTATGATAATTATATATTTAGTATTCACATTTAGTATATAATTATAATAATTATCATTAATATACTATATTTAAACAATTTTTAAATATGTATACTATATTTATATCAAATGTTAATAAAAATTTGATATATAATTAATAATATATAATATATAAATTTTTTTAAATGTGAATACTATATTTAGTTATGATAATTATCATTAATAATGTTAGAACTAAATAAATTATTTAGTTATGATAAATTTTTTAAATGTTAATTTGAAAATAATTATACATTAATAATAAATCATAAATCTCATTATTATTTTTATTCAGTATAATTTTAAATTTTTATTTTAATTATTTATCAGTTTATTTTTATAGAAATATTAATTACAAAATTAATTATTAGTGAGACAGATATAATTAAAATTAAACCGGTATACCCTAAATAATAATTAATAAATCTCATTTTTTTTTCATTATAATTTTAAATATTCATTTTAATTATTTATTTGTTTAATTTTATATAAATATTAATTACAAAATAAATTATGAGTTAGACAAATATAATTTATATAAATTATTTTTAATCAAAAAATATAGATAAACTTTTTGAAATAAAAAAAATTAAAACAAAAAATTATTATCTTGTATAATATTTTGCTTTGCTTATGAATTATAATATGTTTTAAAATTATATTTTAATTTGATTTCTATCTTATTAATAATAGATTATTTATTTATATTTTGATTATTATTAAAATATTTATCAATAAAATTCGTTATATTGAATTTATATAATATATAAATATAATGATTATTATAACTAAATATGTATTCACTTTTGAAAAAAATGTAAAAATATTATATTTTCAATGGTTATAACCGTAAAAAATGAGAAAAAATAATAAAAATAACTTTTTTGTAATTTCAATTTTTTAAATAAAACCTATAGATCATTAAGTGCTTACTTACTTAAATCAGTAAGCTCATAAATCCCGAAACCCCTAAATTCATAAACTTTAACAGCTATATACTAATTAATAAATAATAAATCTCATTTTTATTTCTAATTATTATTATTTTAAATATCATTTTAATTATTTATTGTTTAATTTTTTAGAAAAATTAATTACAAAATAAATTTCGAGTGAGACAATTATTATTTAAATAATTTATTTTAATAAAAAAAATATAAGGTTATAAAAAGAAGGAAAATTTTAAAAATTAAATATTATTATTTAGTAATATATTTTGATTTGATTTTGAATCATTTTGTGTTATATAAATATATTTTAATTAATATTTATATTATTAATGATAGTTTATTACTTTAATTTTTGATCATTATTATAATATCTATCATTAAAATTATTTATATTGAATTTATATGATATATAATTAGTAAAATTAATATGATTATATATTGTATTCACATTACAAAAAATTTTAAAATTATTTTATTTTCTAAGGTTATTAACTATTGAAAATCAGAAAAAATCTAAAAAAAAAGAATTTTTTAATTTTTATATATAAATAAATCATATAAACCATTAAATGCCTAAAAACATAAATTTCTAAACTCCTAATTAATCAAACCATTAAACCGGTATACCCCATATAATAAATCAAAAATCTCATTTTAATTTGTATTCATTATAATTTTAAATATTCATTTTAATTATTTATTAGTTTATTTTTTATAGAAATATCAATCACAAAATAATAATGAGTGAGAAAAATATGATTTTAATAATTTATTTTTAATCAATAAAAAATAAGCTTATATAAAGATGTAAAAATTTAAAAACAACAAATTATTATTTAATAATATATTTTACTTTGATTTTGAATCATTATATATATGTTCTGCAATTATATTTTAATTGCTATCAATCTTATTAGAATAGTTTATTAATTTATTATTTGATCAATTTTATCATAACTAACAATAAAATTACTTATATTGAAATTAAATGCCTTATAATTATTAAGATTATTATAACGAAATATTATATTTACATTTGAAAAAAATTTAAAAATTTAAAAATTTAAAAATTATTAAGATTATTATAACAATAAAATATCTAAAAATAAATACCTTCAAAAATGATAAAAAATCACAAAAATAATTTTTTTATTATTTTATTTTTTAAATAAAACTTATAAACCACTAAATGCCTAAACATTTAAATCTCTAGACTACTAAACCACAAAACCCCCTAAATACTTAAACCATTGAACCTATATAACCAAAATAATAAATAATAAATCTCATTTTTATTTGTATTCATTATTTTTTAAATATTCATTTTAATTTTTTTTAGTTTATTTATATGAAAATAATAATTACAAAATAAATAATGAGTGAGACATAATTTAAATAAATTATTTTTTATGAAAAAAAATATAAGCTTATAAAAATAAACAAAATTTCAAAAATTTAAAATTTTATTTAGTAATATAATTTACTTTGATTTTGAATTATTTTGGGTTCTGCAAATATATTTTAATTATTATCTATCTTATTAATAATAGTTTATTAATTTATTTTTTGATCATTTTTATAATATATATTAATACATCTTTTTAAATTGAATCTACAAAAAATATAATTTTTAAGATAATTATAACTAAGTATTGTATTCATATTTTATAACTATTAAATAATTATTATATTTTTAAATATTATAACATTTGAAAATCAAGAAAAGTCATAAAAATAAGTTTTTTGTTATTTCTTTGATTAAATAAAACCTAAAAACACCTAAATGTGTAAACATTTGTATCAATAAACTCATTAACCCCAAAACCACAAAAAACTTAAACCATTAAATTGGTATACCCTAAATAATAAATCATAAATCTCATTTTTATTAGTATTCAATATAATTTTATATATATATTTAAATTATTTATAAGTTTATTTTTATAGAAATATAAATTAAAAAATAAATTAATAGTTAGACAAATATAATTTAAATAATTTATTTTTTCTCTAAAAATATATAAGCTTATAAATGGATACAAAAATTTAAAAATTTAAAATTAATATTTAGTATAAATATTTCACTTTGATTTTGAATCATTTTAGGTTTTTTAAATATATTTTAAACAATATTTATCTTATTAAAAATTGTTTATTAATTTTATATGATCATTATTATAATATATATCAATAAAATAGTTTATATTGAATTTATATGATATATAAATATTATGATTATTATTACTTCATAATATATTCACTTTTCAAAAAAAAATTATAAATTATTATATTTTTAAAGGTTATAACATGCAAAAATGAGAACAAATAAAAAAATAATTTTTTTGTTATTTTATTTTTTATATAAAACCTATAAACCACTAAATGACTAAATTCTAAAATGATTAAACTCCTAAACCCCGAAGCCCTTAAATACTTAAAACATTAAATTAGCATAATCAAAATAATAAATCATAAATCTAATTTTTATTCGTATACAATATAATTTTTAATATTCATTTTGTGCGACATATATAGCTTAAATAATTTATTTTAATTAAAAAAAAGCTAAAAAAATTCATATTTTTAAAAATAAATAATTATTGTTTAGTAATATATCTTATTTTGATTTTTAATCATTTTAGATTTTACAATTATATTTTAATTTATATTATTCTTATAAATACTTGTTTTTTAATTAATTTATTGATCATTATTATAATATCTATCAATAAAATTATTTATATTGAGTTTACATTATATATAATTATTAAGATTTTTATAACTAAATATTATATTCACATTTAAAAAAAATAAAAATTATTATATTTTCAAAGGTTATAACCTTAAAAAATTAAAATAAAACAAAAAAATAAATTTTTTATTTTTTTATTCTTTAAATAAAAACTATAAATCACTAAAGATCTAAACAATTAAATCACTAAACTCCTAAACCACAAAACACCTAAATACTTAAACCATTAAACAGTATATCCAGAATAATAAATAATAAATCTCAATTTTATTTGTATTCATTAATATTTTAAATATTCATTTTAATTATTTATTAGTTTATTATTATAGAATTATAAATTCTATAATAAATTATGAGTAAGACAAACAATTTAAATAATTTAGTTTTTAAAACAAAAATATAAACTTATAAAAAAAGCAAAACATTAAAAAAAATTATAATTTAGTAATCTATTTTACTTTGATTTGAATAAATTTAGATTTTGTAAATACTTTTTAAATAATATCTATTTTATTAATAATAGTTTATTAATTTATTTTTTGATCATTATTTTAATATCTAGCATTGTAATTATTTATATTGAATTTAAATGACTTATATCTATAAAGATTTATTATAAATAAATATTATATTTACATTTGAAAAAAAATTTAAAAATTATTATATTTTCAAAGGATGTAACCTTCAAAAATTAGAAAAAATAAAAAAAATAAATTTTATGTTATATCATTGTTTAAATAAAACGTATAAACCACTAAATCCCTAAAGACATAAATCTCTAAACTTTTTAACACAAAACCCCCTAAATACTTAAACCTTTAAACTTGTAAACCTTAATTATAATTTAAATAATTTATTAAAATATTAATTACAAAATAAATTATGAGTGATACAAATTTAATTTAAATTAATTTATTTTTCATTAAAAAAATATATAGGCTTATAAATAGAAGCAAAAACTAAAAAACAAAAATTATTATTTAGTAATAAATTTTACTTGGATTTTGAAAAATTTTAGGTTTGCAAATATATTTTAATTTATATCTATCATATTAATAATAGCATATTAATTTATTTTTTGATAATTGATTTAATATCTATCAATAAAATTATTTATATTTTGTTTATTTTATATATAATTATAATGCTTATTATTACAAAAATTGTATTTACGTTTTTAAAAAATTTTAAAATTATTATATTTTCCAAGGTTATAACCTTTGAAAATGTGAGAAAATATCAAAAATAATTTTTTTGTTAATTCATTGTTTAAATAAATCCTATAAACCACTAAATTCCTAAACACTTAAATCAATAACTCTTAAATCTCTAAAATTTTAAAAAGATAATCCTTTTAAACTAGTATACCCTAAATAATAAATCTTAATATTATTTTTTTCATTATAATTTAAAATATCCATTTTAATTATTTATTTGTTTATTTTTATATAAATATTAATTACAAAATAAATTATAAGTTAGAAAAATATAATTTATATAAATTATTTTTCATCAAAAAATATACATAAACTTATAAAAAGAATAAAAAAATTAAAAACTAAAATTTATTATATAGTAATATATTTTGCTCTCCTTCTGAATCATTTAGGTTTTGTAATTATATTTTAATTGAAATCAATCTTATTAATAATTGTTTATAAATTTATTTTTCGATCATTATTAGAATATTTATGAATAAAATTGAAAATATTGAATTTAAATGATATATAAATATAATGATTATTATAACTAAATATTGAATTCACTTTTGAAAAAAATTTAAAAATTATTATATTTTCTAAAGTTATAACCATTGGAAATATGGGAAAATAATAAAAATAAATTTTGTGTTATTTTATTTTTTAAATAAAACCTATAAACCACTAAATGCAAACGCAGTTATATCAGTAAACTCTTAAACCCCGTAATGCCTAAATAGATAAACCATTAAACCGCTATATACTACTAAATAATTAATAAATTTAATTTTTTTTAATTTATTCTTATTTTAAAAATTCTTTTTAATTATTTATTAGTTTATTTTTATAAAAATTTTTATTACAAAATAAATTAAGAGTGTGACACATATAATTTAAATAATTTATTTTTAATCAAAAAAATATATACGCTTTTAAAAGAAGTAAAAATTTAAAAATTTAAAATTATTATCCAGTAATATTTTTTACTTTAATTTTGAATCACTTTGGGTTTTATAAATATTTTTTAATTAATATCAATCTTTTTATTAATAGTTTATTAATTTAAATTTTGATCATTATTATATTATCTATCAATAAAATTATTTATATTGAATTTATCTGATATATAATAATTAAGATCATTATAACTAAATATTGTATTCACATTTCAAAAAATTTTAAATATGATTATATTTTCATAGGTTATAACCAATGAAAAAGAGTAAATATTACAAATTTTGTTTTGTTATTTTATTGTAACCTATAAATTTTTAAAACCATTAAATAGGTTTACATTAAAAAAAATCATAAATCTCAATTTAATTTTTATTAAGTATAATTTAAAATTTTTATTTTAATTATTTATAAGTTTATTTTTATAGAAATATTAATTAAAAAATAAATTATTAGTGAGACAGATCTAATTTAAATAATTTATTTTTCATCAAAAAAACTATATATCCTTATAAAAAGAAGTAAAATTTTAAAAACAAAAATTTATTATTTAGTAATATATTTTATTTTTATTTTGAATCATTTTAGATCTTGCAATTATATTTTAATTTATATCATTCGTATTAATAATAGTTTATTAATTTTTTATTGATCATTATTATAATATCTATTAATAAAATTATTTATATTGAGTTTACATTATATATAATTATTAAAATTATATTACTAAATATTATATTCACATTTAAAAAAATTAAAAATTATTACATTTTCAAAGGTTATAACCTTCAAAAATTAAAAAAAATCAAAAAATTAAATTTTTTATTTTTTCATTCTTTAAATAAAAACTATAAATCACTTAAGGCCTAAACACTTAAATCACTAAACACCAAAATGCCTAAATACTTAAACCATTAAACTAGTATATCCTGAATAATAAATAATAAATCTCAATTTTATTTGTATTCATTATAATTTTAAATATTCATTTTAATTATTTATTAGTTTATTTTTATAGAATTATAAATTAAAAATAAATTATGAGGAAGACAAATATAATTTAAATAATTTATATTTAATAACAAAAAATATAAACTTATAAAAAGAAGCAAAACATCAAAAAAATTATTATTTACTATTATATTTTACTATGATTTTGAATAAATTTTTGTTTTGCAAATATATTTTAAAAAATATCTATCTTATTAATAATAGTTTATTTATTTATTTTTTGATCTTTAATATAATATCTATCAATATAATTGTTTATATTGAATTAACATGATATATAATTATTAAGATTATCATAACTAAATATAGTATTCACATAAAAAAAAATTTAAAAATGGTTATATTTTCAAAGGTTATAACCTTCAAAAATGAATAAAAATAACAAAAATAATTTTTTTGTTATATCATTGTTTAAATAAAACTTATAAACCATTGAATGCCTAAATACACAAATCTCTAAACTCCTAAACCCCGAAGCCCCTAAATACTTAAACATTTGAACTCGTAAACCTTAAATATAATTTAAATAATATATTGAAATATTAATTACAAAATAAATTATGAGCGAAACAAATATAATTTAAATAATTTATTTTTCATCAAAAAAATATATAAGCTTATAAAAAGAAGCAAAAACTAAAAAACAAAAATTATTATTTAGTAATAAATTTTACTTAGATTTTGAATAATTTTAGGTTTTGCAATTATATTTTAATTTAGGTGTTTCGTGGTTTAGGAGTTTAGTGATTTAATTGTTTAGACCTTTAGTGATTTATAGTTTTTATTTAAAGAATAAAAAAATTAAAAATTTAATTTTTTTAATTTTTTTTGATTTTTTTTAATTTTTGAACGTTAAAACCTTTGAAAATATAATAATTTTTAATTTTTTTTAAATGTGAATATAATATTTACTTATAATAATATTAATAATTATATATAATGTAAACTCAATATAAATAATTTTATTGATAGATATTATAATAATAATCAATAAATAAATTAATAAACTAGTATTTATAAGAAAGATATAAATTGAAATATAATTGTAAAATCTAAAATGATTCAAAATCAAAATAATATATATTAATAAAAATAATTTTTTATTTTTAAAATTTTGCCTCTTTTTATAAGCACATATATTTTTTTTTAATGAAAAATAAATTATTTAAATTTTATGTGTCTCCAAATAATTTATTTTGTAATTAATATTTCTATAAAAATAAACTAATAAATAATTAAAATGAATATTTAAAATTATAATGAATACTAATAAAAATGATAATTTTTTTTATATTTAGACTATACTAATTTAATGTTTTGAGTATTTATGAGCTTCTGGGATTAGGAGTTTAGTCATTTTAGTATTTAGTCATTTAGTGGTTTATAGGTTTTATTTAAAAAATAAAATAAAAAAAAGTATTTTTGTTATTTTTTCTCATTTTTGAAGGGTTATAACCTTTGAAAATATAATAATTTTTAATTTTTTCTTTGAAAAGTGAATACAATATGAAGTTAATAATCATAATAATTAAATTTCATATAAATTCAATTTAAATTATTTTATAGGTATATATTATAATAATGATCAAAATAAAAATAAACAATTATAAATAAGATAAATATTGTTTAAAATATATTTGCAAAACCTAAAATGATTCTTAATCATAGTTAAATATTTTACTAAATATTAATTTTAAATTTTAAAATTTTTGTATCCATTTATATGCTTATATATTTTTTGAAGAAAAATAAATTTTTTAAATTATATTTGTCTCACTAATAATTTATTTGTTAATTTATTTTTCTATAAAAATAAACTAATAAATAATTAAAATGTATGTTTATAATCATAATGAATACTAATAAAAATGAGATTTATTATTTATTATATATAGTATACCAGTTTAATGGTTAAATTATTTAGGGGTTTTGTCGTTTAGAAGTTTAGCAAATTATGTTTTTAGGTATTTAGTGGTTTATAGGGTTTATTTATATAATAAAATAAAAAAAAATGATATTTTTTTCTTATTTTCAAAGGTTATAATCTTTTAAAAGAAAATAATTTTTAAAATTTTTTGAAATGTGAATACCATGTATAATTATATTAATCTTACTAAATATATATCATATAAATTAAATATAAAAAATTTTAATGATAGAAATTATAATAATGATCAAAAATTAAATTAACAAACTATTAATAAAAAATCTAAATATTAATTAAAATATATTTATATAACACAAAATGATTCAAAATCAAATCAAAATATATTACTAAATAATAATATTTAATTTTTAAATTTGTCCATTTTTTAAGCTTATATTTTTTTTTTGATTAAATATAAATTAGTTAAGTCTTATTTGTCTCATTCGAAATTTATTTCGAATTAATTTTTCTAAAAAATTAAACTATAAATAATTAAAATGAATTTTTAAAATTATAATAATAAAAATATAAATGAGATTTATTATTTAATAAATAAAATATAGCTATTAAAAGGTTTATATATTTAGGGCTTTTGGGGTTTATGATCTTACTGATTTAAGTAAGTAATCATTTAATGATCTATAGGTATTATTTAAAAAATAATATAACAAAAAATTTATTTTTATTATTTTTTCTCATTTTTTAAGGTTATAACTTTTGACAATAAAATAATTTTTAAATTTTTTTCGAAAGTGAATACAAATTTATTTATAATAATCATAAAAATTATATATCATATAAATTCAATATAAACAATTTTATTGATAGATATTCTAATAATTATCAAAAAATTAATTAAAAATCTATTAATGAATAAGATTGATATTACTTAAAATATATTATCAAAACCTAAAATGATTCAAAAGCAAAGCAAAATATATTAGTAAATAATAATTATTTGTTTTTAAATTTTTATTCTTTTTATACTATTATCTATTTTTTGATGAAAAATAATTTTTATAAATTATATATTTAACTCATAATTTATTTTATAATTAATACAGATATACAAATAAAAAACTAAAAATCAAAATAATTGTTTTAAATTATAATGAAAACAAATAAAAATGAGATTTATTAATAATTATTTAGTGTATACCGGTTTAAATGATTATCTATATAGGAGTATTGAGATTTTGTTAGTGATTTAAGTGTTTCTGCATTTAGTGGTGTATAGACTTTATTTAAACAATGAAATAATAAAAAAAATATTTTTTTTATTTTTTAACATTTTCAAAGGTTATAACATTTGAAAATATAATAATTTTAAAATTTTTTTCAAAATTGAATATAAAATTTAGTTATAATATTAATTATATTTATAAATCATACAAATTCAATATAAACATTTTTATTGATAAATATTCAATATAAATATTTTAGTGGTGCATCAGTATCAGGGTTTAGGAGTTTAATAATTTAAGTATTTAAGTATTTTGTGGTTTATAGTTTTTATTTAAATAATTAAATAACATAAAAATTATTTTTAAGATTTTTTCTCATTTTCAAGGTTATAACCATTGAAAATATTATAAGTTTCAATTTTTTTTCAAAAGTTAATACAATATTTAATTATAATAATCATAAAAATTAAATATCATGTAAATTCAATATATATAATATTATTGATCAATATTATAACACTGATCATAAAATAGATTAATAAACTATTATTAATAAGATAGATATTAATTAAAATATATTTGCAAAACTTAAAACGATTCAAAATCAAAGTAAAATATATTACTAAATAATAATTTTTTATTTTTAAATTTTGTATTCTTTTTATAAGCTTACAAATTTTTTTGATGAATATAAATTATTTAAGTTATATTTGTCTCGTTCATAATTTTGTTTTGCAATTAATATTTCTATAAAAATAAACTAATAAATAATTAAAATGAATATTGAAATTATAACGAATACAAATAAAAATGAGATTTATGAGTAATTATTTCGGGTATACCAGTTTAATGGTTTAAGAATTTAGGAGTTTAGTGATTTAAGTGTTTAGGCATTTAGTAGTTTATATGTTTTATTTAAATAATGAAATAACAAAAAAATTATTTTTCAAATTTTTTTTCAATTTTGAAGGTTATAACCTTTATAAATATAATTATTTTAAATTTTTATCAAATGTGAATACAATATTTAGTTATAATAAACTTAATAATTATATATCATGTAAATTAAAAATAAACAATTTTATTGATAGATATTAATAAACGAAATATAAATATAAATATAATAATGATCAAAAAATAAATTAATAAACTTTATTTATTGATAGATATTTATATATTATTTAAAAAACATAAAACTTTAAAGATGGTTTAAATGTTTAAGTATTTAAGGGTTTTGAAATTTAGGAGATTTAATGATTAAAGCATTTAGGCATTTAGTAGTTTATTGGTTTTATATAAACAATAAAATCACAAAAAATTTATTTTTGTGATTTTATCTCATTTTCAAAGATGAAAACCTTTAAAAATATAATAATTTTTAAATTATTTTCAAATGTAAATATAAAATTTAGTTATAATAATCTTTATAATTATATATCATGTAAATTCAATATAATCAATTTATTGATAAATATTCTAATAATGATCAAAAAATATATTAATTATCTATTATTAATAAGATAGATATCAATTAAAATATAATTACAAAACCTAAAATGATTCAGAAGCAGAGCAAAATATATTACTATATAATAATTTTTTGTTTTGAAAATTTTTTTTCTGTTAAAAAGTTTATCTATAATTTTTTGATGAAAAATAATTTATATAAATTATATTTGTCTAAATCAATTTATTTTGTAATTAACATTTCTATAAAAATAAACTAATAAATAATTAAAATAAAAATTTAAAAATATACTTAATAAAAATTAAAGTGAGATTATTTTTTTTAGTTTTTGCATCATTTTATAAGCTTATATGTTTTTATGATGAAAAATATATTTTTTAAATTATATTTGTATCACTCATAATTTATTTTTTGTAATTAATATTTCTTTAAATTATTTAAATTATATTTAAGGTTTATGAATTTAAAGATTTAAGTATTTAGGGGCTTCGGTGTTTAGGAGTTGAGATATAACACAAAATTTTATTTAGGGGCTTCGGTATTTCGGGGCTTCGGTGTTTAGGGGCTTTGGTGTTTAGGGGCTTCGGTGTTTAGGAGTTGAGATATAACAAAATTATATTTAGGGGCTTCGGTGTTTAGGGGCTTCGGTATTTAGGAGCTTCGGTGTTTAGGCATTTAATGGTTTATAACTTTTATTTAAACAATGATATAACACAATTTATTTTTGTTATTTTTTCTCATTTTTGAAGGTTATAAACTTTGAAAATATAACAATTTTTAAATTTTTTTTATATGTGAATACTATATTTAGTTATGATAATCTTAATAATTATATATAATGTAAATTCAATATAAACAATTATATTGAAATATATTATATTAATGATCAAAAAATAAATTAATTAACTATTATTAATAAGATAGATATTATTTTAAATATATTTGCAAAACGTAAATTTATTCAAAATCAAAGTAAAAAATCTTAAAAAATAATACTTTCTTTGATGTTTTGCTTTTTTTATAAGTTTATATTTTTTGTTATTAAAAGTAAATTATTTAAATTATATTTGTCTTCCTCATAATTTATTTTTAATTTTTAATTCTATAAAAATAAACTAATAAATAATAAAAATGAATATTTAAAATTATAATGAATACAAATAAAATAAAGATTTATTATTTATTATTTATTATTCAAGATATACTAGTTTAATGGTTTAAGTATTTAGGTATTTTGGGGTTTAGTGATTTAAGTGTTTAGGCCTTAGAGATTTATAGTTTTTATTAAAAGAATATAAAAATAAAAAATTTTTTTTTTTGATTTTTTTTAAATTTTTGAAGTTTATAACCATTGAAATTATAATAATTTTTAATTTTTTTTAAATGTGAATATAATATTCAGTAAAAATAATCTTATTAATTATATATAATGTAAACTCAATATATATAATTTTATTAATATATAATTTAATAATGATCAATAAAAAATTAATAAACTATTATTAAAAAGAATGATATAAATTAAAATATAATTGCAAAATCTAAAATGATTCAAAATAAAAATAATATATATTTCTAAATAATAAATTTTTGTTTTTAAAATTTTGCCTCTTTTTATAAGGATATATATTTTTTTGATGAAAAATAAATTATTTAAATTAGATCAGTCTCACTAATAATTTATTTTGTAATTAAATATTTGTATAAAAATAAACTGATAAATAATTAAAATAAAAATTTTAAAATATACTAAATAAAAATTAAATTAAGATTTATTAACTTTTATTATTGTACACATGTTTAAATGTTTAAGTATTTAAAGGTTTTGTAGTTTAGGAGTTTAGAATTTTATGTTTTTAGGCATTTAATGGTTTATAGATTTTATTTAAACAATAAAATAACAACAAAAAATTTGTAATTTTTTCTCATTTTCATAGGTTATAACCTTTGAAAATATAATAGTATTTAAAATTTTTTGTAATGTGAATACAATATTTAGTTATAATAATATTAATAATTATATATCATATAAATTCAATATAAACAATTTTTATTGATAGATAATATAATAATGATCAAATTTAAATTAATAAACTATTAATAAAAATATTGATATTAAGTAACAAATATTTACAAAACACAAATTGATTCAAAATTAAAGTAAAATATATTACTGGATAATAATTTTTAATTTTTAAATTTTTACTTCTTTTATAAGCATATATTTTTTTGATTAAAAATAAATGAATTAAAATTAATATGTCGCTCTCATAATTTAATTTGTAATAAATATTTCTATAAAAATAAACTAATAAATAATTAAAATGAATATTTAAAATTATAATAAATAGAAATAAAAATTAGAGTTATTAATTATTAAGTAGTATATAGCAGTTTAATGGTTTATGTATTAAGCATTATGAGGTTTAAGAGTTTACTGATTTAACTGTGTATGCATTTTGTGGTTTATAGGTTTTATTTAAAAACTAAAATAATAAAAAATTTATTATTATTATTTTTTGATATTTTCAAAGGTTATTAACCTTAGAAAAAATAATAATTTTTAATTTTTTTTAAATGTGAATACAATATTTAGTTATAATAATCATTATATTTATATATCATATAAACTAAATATAAACAATTTTATTGATAAATATTCTAATAATGATCAAAAAATAAATTAATAATCTATTATTAATAAGATAGATATCAATTAAAATTTAATTACAAAACCTATAATGATTCATAAGCAAAGCAAATTATATTACTATATAATAATTTTTTGTTTTGAATTTTTTTTTTACTTTTAAAAAGTTTATCAATAATTTTTTGATAAAAAATAATTTATATAAATTATATTTGTCTATCTCAATTTATTTTGTAATTAATATTTATATTTAAATAAACAAATAAATAATTAAAATGAATATTTAAAATTATAACAAAAAAAAATGAGATTTATTAATTATTATTTAGGGATACCGGTTTAATTTAAATTAGATCTGTATTACTAATACTTTATATTGTAATTAATATTTCTATAAAATAAATTGATAAATAATTAAAATAAAACAATAAAATTATACGGAATAAAAATTAAAATGAGATTTATGATATATTATTAATATATACTAGTTTAATGATTTATGTATTTAGAAGTTTTGTCATTAGGAGTTTAGCTATTTATGTTTTTAGGCTTTTAGTGGTTTATAGGTTTTATTTAAAAAAATAAAATAACAAAAAAATTTTCTATAATTTTTTATCATTTTCATAGGTAATTACATTTAAAAATATAATAATATTTAAAATTTTTTGAAATTTTAATACAATATTTTGTTATAATAATATTAATAATTATATATCATATAAATTTAATATATATAATTTTATTGATAGATATTATAATAATGATCAAAAATTAAATTTATAAACTATTAATATTAAGATATATATTAATTAAAAAATATTTACAAAACCCAAATTGATTAAAAATTTAAGTAACTTATATTACTTGATAATAATTTTTAATTTTTAAATTTATACTTCTTTTATAAGCGTATATTTTTATTAGATAAATAATATATTATTTAAATTATATTTGTCCCACTAATAACTTATGTTGTAATAAATATTTCTAAATAAATACACTAATAAATAATAAAAATAAATATTTAAAAATATAATAAATAACAATAAAAAATTGATTTATTAATTATTAAGTAGTATTTAGCGGTTTAATGGTTTATGTATTTAGGCATTAATGGTATAGGAGTTTACTGATTTAATATTATATGCATTTAGTAGGGCTTCTCACGGGACTTGGAGATTCGAGACCCAATTCGAAGTCTTGTCCCGAAAGAATTGGGACTGAGAAAAATCCATTGACTTTGAATTTTCCTGTCCCATTCTGTCACATATTTTTTCTTTTGGGATGGTTCCAGATCTTAAGCAATATTTATCCCGAGAACTGTCCCATCCTAAAAATCTGATACTAGAACTAGGAATATATATATATATATATAACATGAAGATGCCACCAATTCTGCTACTCCCCATCCAATTTCGACGCACCTATTGCTATTCTGACGAGTTCCATGCCACCTCACGGCGTTCCAGCCATGTTCAGTTAGGTCCAACCCTTGTCCTTCGCACTTCTGGTTGCCTCCACCGTGTCTCAGATGCCACTAGCCTTTTGGTTTGTTTTTGTGACGAGAATTGTGTGATTTATTATTATTATTTTGTGTCTCAGTCAGTTTTGTTGAGTATTATTTGTGGTGTTGTGGTTGGGACGAATGAGTGGGCTGGATGTGTTACAGTCAGTTTTGTAGAGTTTTCTTGTTTTAAATAATTATATGTATTTATGCATAACATTTCATATTAATTAATGGCAATGCAGATGGCACAATCCAACGGTAAACGAAAAATATAATAAATTGAAGATGATCACATCTCAAATGATCAAAGTACTGGTAAATCCAATCATCCTTTCACGAACCCTCCTATTATTATGGCAGGTTCTTCAATTCCAATTGTAAAAGAAAGTCAAGGTACATCTGAACCTCAAGCTCATAAAAAGTATAAGTCTGTTGTTTGAGAAACTTATGAGATATTAGTTGATTCAAAGGGAAATGAAACTGGTAGGGCATCTTGTATATGGTGTAGGAAAGAATACTTGGCAAAAAGTGATCAAGGTACTTCGGGTTTATGGAAATACTTGAGAGAGACTTGTAGGAAATTTCCACACAAAAAAAGAATTAATAGAAGCTCACAAAGGTAAAGACAAGTCACAATCCTTGTTGAGAGGGATGAGTTTAAGGAGTTTTGTGAGGTTAGTGTTCCTCAATTTAAAATTCCATCTAGGCACTCTATACTGATGGATTGTTTTCTTTGTTTGAGAAGGAAAAGAAGAAATTATTTGATTGCATATCATCTCATTGTTGTAGAGTTTCATTGACTACCGACACTTGGACTAGCATTCAAAATTTGTCTTATATATGTTTGACTGTTCATTTCATTCATTCTCAATGGAATATGCATAAAAGGATTTAAAACTTTTGCGTAATTTAAAGACATTCTTGAGTTAATATTAGAAATGCTATTAAATTTTGCATGAATGAATGGTGTTTGAGAAAGTTGATGTGCATTACTGTTTACAATGCATCAAATAATGATGTTGCAGTTGAACAATTGAAAAAAAGGCTTGTGTAGAAAAGTGTTGTACCTTTGAGAGGCGAGCATTTTCATATGAGATGTTGTGCTCATATCCTAAACTTAATTGTCAAAGATGGCATTGCAGTAGTTGAGGGACCTATTCAAAAAATTAGAGGAGTGGTGAAATATGTGAGGATCAGTCCTAAAAGATTAGATATGTTTAAGTTATGTGTTGAAGAAGCAAACTTAACATATGGATCTTCATTGCAATTAGATTGTCCTACAATATGAAATTCAACTTATTTAATGCTACAAACTGATATAAAATATCAAAAATAATTTGATAAGTTGGAGGACAAAGACCAAAGGGTTTTGAAGGAGTTTGGTTCAAACGTTCCAACTGAGAGATACTAAACAAACGCCAAAATTTTGGCTTGTTTCTTGAAAACTTTTTATTAGGTAACTTGTAAATTTTCTGGCTCATAAAATTCTACCACTAGTGTTAATTTTCTCAGATTATTAGAATTTTTAAAAAAATTGAGCTTTGTGAAAATAGTATAGAACAATGGTGTCTAAAATAGGTATGTAAATGAGGCATAAATTCAACAAATATTGGTGTTCTCTTCAGTCAACAAATATTATTCTTTTTGAGCAGTAGTGTTGGATCCTAGATATAAGCTCAAATATCTTAATGTTAAGTACACATAGCATTATGGAGAGGAATTGGCTAAAAATTTTGGTGAAAATTGTTATAAATGCTTTAAATGAGATGATGGATGATTATAAAGATTTAAATGAAGATGAATCAAAAGAAGATGATTTCTCTTCTACTGTGTTGCAGAAAAATGATGATTTCTTTGATGGTAGTGATACTTATGTTGATGATTTTTTTTTGAATTGGAGAAAGAAAAAGAATTTGCAGCTTTGGAAGAGTTGGATAGGTACTTGGAGGACAAGCTTGAAAAAAATATGATTGATTTGATTTTCTAAATTGGTGGAAGGTAAATGAGGTTAGGTATCCTTCTTAGGCAAATGTACCAAGGGATGTATTATCGATCCAAGCATCTACTGTGGCCACGAATCTACATTTAGCAATGGGGAAAGAACTTTAGATAAATTGAGGAGTTCTTTAACACCTATTACAGCTGAAGTTCTCATATGTCGACAAGATTAGTTGAGAAGCTCAAACAAACTTATTGAAATTGAAGAATTAGTTCAAGACCTTGATGGTAATGAATCAGGTTAGTATACAAATCTTGTTAATTTTAATTTCACTTTTACTTATTTTATACATTGAATTTAATAAAAATATGGTTTAATTACAATTTTCAGAGGGGTCACAAGATCCAAATATTCTTCCAACTATAGTTGGCCAACTAAATTTGGAATGGGTGTATTAAATTTTATAAGGAAATATTTTGTTTTTTTATTACTCTTTAATCTTAGAAATTTATGTCTACATGATTAAGATGATTTCATCTATGGTTGTCCTTCTATAGTGGAGGAAGAAAAGAAAGGATTTGTAGAATAGATAATTAATTGGATTTGGATTTTCATTGCTGTTCCGGGACGAACCTTTGAAATTATATTATCATGGTTGTAATTAGTTGTATTTTTTGTTATATTAAGCTGCCTAATTTTAGCAATTAATTAAGTAGTAATTGCTGCTACTAATGTCTGTTGTCATCTTTAGCTATTCCTTAATATTTTAAGTAATTGTTTAAAAAATGTAGTATTGTATTATGGTTAACATTCACTCGGCTGAACAAAGACAACTTGTGACAAAACAAAGAACCAAATTAAGCACATAACTCGGTCCCGTCCTATTTAACATTTCTATACTTTTATGTACATCAAAGCTTTTGACAAGGTAATGGAACTCATTTCCGGTATTCAGCCTATTTGACAAAACAATATTGGCACAATTTGAGTTTGAAAGATACATAACTAAGGAATGATAAATGGTACAACAAAAGGTTTCGACATGAACTAACTTGGCCGGTTTGAATAAAATAAATTGAAAAAAATGTTCAAACTCCATCCCGTCCCGGGACCATTTTCTCCTACCCAAAATCCCCTATCTCCATCCCGTCCCGTCCCGTCCTGGTATTTTCAACCTACGGGACGAGTCTGGATCTTCAAAAAAAAAATCACCAAAGTGTGGGAAGGGACTGGAGATTTGTAATCCCCATCCCGTCCTGTCCCATGAGCACCCATAGCATTTAGTGGTTTACAGGTTTTGTTTAAAAAATAAAATAACAAAAAATTTATTTTTATTATTTTTTGATATTTTCAAAGCTTATAACCTTTGAAAATATAATATTTTTAAATTTTTTTCAAATGTGAATACAATATTTACTTATACTAATCATTATATTTATATATTATATAAATTTAATATAAACAATTTTATTGATAAATATCCTAATAATAATCAAAAAATAAATTAATAATATATTAATAATAATATAGGTATTAATTAAAATATAATTGCAAAACTTAAAATGATTCAGAAGTAATGAAAAATATATTACTATATAATAATTTTTTGTTTTTAAATTTTTTTTTTCTTTTACTAAGTTTATCTATATTTTTTTGATGAAAAATAATTTATATAAATTATATTTGTCTAACTCATAATTTATTTTGTAATTAATATTTATTGATAAATAAACCAATAAATAATTAAAATGAATATTTAAAATTATAATAAAAAAAATTTGATTTATTATTTATTATTTATTATTTATTATTTAGGGATTAGGTTTAATTTAAATTAGATCCATCTCACTAATTAAATTTATTTTGGATTTAATATTTCTATAAAAATAAATTGATAATTAATTAAAAGAAAAATTTTAAATTATACTAGATAAAAATTAAAATGATTTAAGATTTATTATTAATGTATACCAGTTTAATACTTTAAGTATTAAAAGGTTTTGTAGTTAGAAGTTTAGCGATTTATGTTTTTAGGCTTTTAGTGGTTTATAGACAAAAAAATTTTCTATTATTTGTTTTCATTTTCATAGGTTATAACCTTTGAAAATATTTTAATATTCACAATTTTTTGAAATGTGAATACTATATTTAGTTTTAATAATATTAATAATTATATAACATATAAATTCAATATAAACAATTTTATTGATAGACAATATAATAATGATCAAAAATTAAATTAATAAACTATTAATAAAAAGATAGATATTAATTAAAAAATAATTACAAAACCCAAATTGATTCAAGATTAAAGTAAAATATATTACTGGATAATAATTTTAAATTTTTAAATTTTTACTTCTTTTATAACCATATTTTTTTTTATTAAAAATAAATTAATTAAATTATATTTATCGCACTCATAATTTATTTTGTAATAAATATTTTAAAAAAAATAAACAAATATTTTCAAAGTTATTACGGGGTTTAAGAGTTTACTAATTTAACTGTGTATGCATTTAGTGGTGTATAGGTTTTATTTAAGAAAAAAAATAAAAAAAATTATTTTTATTGTTTTATGATATTTTCAAAGGTAATAATCTTATAAAATATAATAATTTTTAAATTTTTTTCAAAAGTGAATAAATATTTATTTATAATAATCATAATAATTATAATTCATATAAATTCAATATAAACAATTTTATTGATAGATATTCTAATAATTATCAAAAAATAAATTTAAAATCTATTTTGAATAAGATTGATATTACTTAAAATTTAATATCAAAACCTAAAATGATTCAAAAGTCAAAGAAAAATATTTTACTTAATATTAATTATTTGATTTTTAATTTTTATTCTTTTTATAAGCTGATCTATTTTCTGATGAAAAATAATTTTTATAAATTATACTTTTAACTCATAATTTATTTTATAATTAATATATATATATAAATAAAAAACTAAACAATCAAAATGAATTTTTTAAATTATAATGAAAACAAATAAAAATGAGATTTATTAATTATTATTTAGGGGATACCCGTTTAAATGATTATCTATATAGGGGTGCCGTGATTTTGTAGTTTAGTTATTTAAGTGTTTAGTCATTTAGTGATTTATAGGTTTTATTTAAACAATGAAATAAAAATTATATTTTTTTTTGTTTTTTCACATGTTCAAAGGTTATAATCTTTGAAAATATAATAATTTTAAAACATTTTTCAAAAGTGAATACAATATTTAGTTATAATAATTTTTAAAATTATATATTATATAAATTAAATATAAATATTTTTATTGATAAATATTCTAATAATGATCAAAAAATAAATTAATAATCTATTATTAATAAGTTAGATATCAATTAAAATATAATTTCAAAACCTAAAATGATACAGAAACAAATTATTAATTAAAATAAATTAATAATCTATTATTAATAAGTTAGATATCAATTAAAATACAATATTTAATTTGCATTTAATATTTATATAAAAATAAACAAATAAATAATTAAAATGAATATTTAAAATTATAATGAAAAATATAAAAATGAGATTTATTATTTATTATTTAGGATAAACCTGTTTAAAAAATTTATCTATTTAGGGTTTTTGAGATTTAAAAATTATTGATTTAAGTATTTAGGCATTTAATGGTTTATAGCTTTTATTTAAACAATGAAATAAAAAAAAATTATTTTTGATATTTTTTCAAATTTTAAAAAGTTATAACATTTGAAAATATAATAATTTTAAAATTATTTAAAAATGTGAATACAATATTTAGTAATAATTATTATAACTATATATAATATAAAATAAATATAAACTATTTTATTGATTAATATTATATCAATTATCAAAAAATAAATTAATAAACTAAAATTAATATGATATATATAAATTAAAATATAATTAAAAAACCTAAAATGATTCAAAATCAAAGTAAAATTTATTACTAAATAATAATTTTTTTTGTTTTTGTATCATTTTTAAGCTTATAAATTTTTTGATGAAAAATATATTATTTAAATTATATTTGTCACTCATAATTTATTTTGTAATTAATATTTCTATAAATTATTTAAATTATATTTAAGGTTTATGAGTTTAAAGGTTCAGGTATTTAGGAGCTTTGGGGTTTAGGAGTTTAGAGATTTATGTATTTAGGCATTTAATGGTTTATAAGTTTTATTTAAACAATGATATAAAAAAAAATTATTTTTTTTATATTTTCTCATTTTTGAAGGTTATAACCTTTGAAAATATAACAATTTTTTAATTTTTTTTATGTGAATACTATATTTAGTTATGATAATCTTAATAATTATATATCATGTTAATTCAATAATTATATTAATAATTATATATAAACAATTATATTGATAGATATTATATTAATGATCAAAAAATAAATTAATAAACTATTATTAACAAGATAGATATTTTTTAAAATATATTTGCAAAACGTTAATTTATTCAAAATCAAAGTAAAATATAATACTAAATAATAATTTTTTTGATGTTTTGCTTCTTTTTATAAGTTTATATTTTTTGTTATTAAAAGTAAATTATTTAAATTATATTTGTCTTACACATAATTTTATTTTTATTTTTAATTCTTTAAAAATAAACTAATAAATAATTAAAATGAATATTTAAAATTATAATGAATAAAAATGAAATTGAGATTTATTATTTATTATTCAGGATATACTAGTTTAATGGTTTAAATATTTAGGTGTTTTGGGGTTTTGTGATTTAAGTGTTTAGTACTTTAGTGGTTTATAGGTTTTATGTAAACAATAAAATAACAAAAAAAAATTTTGTAATTTTTTGTTATTTTCATAGGTTATAATAATATAATAATATTTAGTTATAATAATAATTAAAATATAATAATATTATAACTATTTATAATATTTATAATATCATATCATAATATATGATATATAATAAAATTTATAAATTTTCATAGGTTATAACCTTTGAAAATATAATAATATTTAAAATTTTTTGAAATGTGAATACAATATTTAATTATAATAATTTTTATAATTATACATCATATAAATTCATTATAAACAATTTTATTGATAGTTATTATAATAATGATCAAAAATTAAATTAATAAACTATTAATAATAAGATTAATATTAATTAAAAAATATTTACATAACCCAAATTGATTCAAAATCAAAGTAAAAAATATTACGGGAGAATACTATTTAATTTTTAAATTTTTACTTCTTTTATAAGCGTATATTTTTTTTTGATTAAAAATAAATTATTTAAATTATATTTGTCTCACACATAATTTATTTTGTAATAATATTTTTATAAAAATAAACTTATAAATAATTAAAATTTATATTTAAAATAATAATAAATTGAAATATAAATTAGATTTTTATTTATAAGTAGCATATAGCGGTTTAATGTTTATGTATTTAGGCAATACGAGGCTTAGGAGTTTCCTGATTTAACTGTGTATGCATTTAGTGGTTTATAGGTTTTATTTAAAAATTAAAATAACAAAATATTTATTTTTATTTTTTTTTGATTTTATAACCTTTGAAAATTTAATAATTTTTAATTTTTTTCAAAAGTGAATTCAATATTTAGTTATAATAATCATTATATTTATATATCATTTAAATTCAATATAAATAATTTTATCGATAAATATTCTAATAATGATCAAAAAATAAATTAATA
Organism: Sapria himalayana; assembly: GCA_029783825.1. NCBI lineage: Eukaryota > Viridiplantae > Streptophyta > Magnoliopsida > Malpighiales > Rafflesiaceae > Sapria > Sapria himalayana. The sequence goes on from JAREIK010000084.1 coordinate 442,784, forward strand.
ATCTATTATTAATAAGATAGATATCAATTAAAATATAATAAAAAATCCTAAAATGATTGAGAAGAAATCAAAATATATTACTATATAATAATATGTTGTTTAGAAATTTTTTTTTCTTTTAAAAAGTTTATCCATATTTTTTTGATTAAAATTAATTTATATAAATTATATTAGTCTAACTCATTTTGATTTTTTAATCAATATTTATATAAAAATAAACAAATAAATAATTAAAATGAATATTTAAAATTATAAAAAAATATATATTGAGATTTATTCTTTATTATTTTGGGTATACCAGTCTAATTTTAATTAGATCTGTCTCCCTAATAATTTATTTTGTAATTAATATTTCAATAAAAATAAACTGATAAATAATTAAAATAAAAATTTAAAAATATACTGAATAAAAATTAAAATGAGATTTATGAATTATTATTAATGTATACCCGTTTAATATTTTAAGTATTTAGAAGTTTTTTTGTTTATGACTTTAGCGATTTATGTTTTTAGACATTTAGTGGTTTATAGGTTTTATTTAAACAATGAAATAACAAAAAAAATTATTTTTGGTATTTTATCACATTTTAAATGGTTATAACCTTTTAAAAGATTTTAATTTTAAATTTTTTTAAAAATATGTATACAATATTTAGTAATAATAATCATTATAATTATATATAATATAAACTAAATATAAAAAATTGTATTAATAGAAATGATTTCAATTATCAAAAAATAAATTAATATGCTATTATTAATATGATAGATATAAATTAAAATATATATACAAAACCTAAAAATATTCAAAATCAAAGTAAAATTTATTACAAAGTAATAATTTTTGTTTTTTAATTTTTGCTTCTTTTTATTAGCTTATATTTTTTTTTTGATGAAAAATATATTATTTAAATTATATTTAAGGTTTACGATATTAAATTTTTAAGTATTTAGGGGCTTTTGTGTTTAGGAGTTTATAGAATTAAGTGTTTAGGCATTTAGTGGCCAATAAGTTTTATTTAAACAATGATATAACAAAAAATTTATTTTTATTTTTTTTTCTAATTTTTGAAGGTTATTACCTTTGAAAATATAAAAATTTCTAAATTTTTTTCAAATGTAAATATAATATTTAGTTATAATAATCTTAATAAATATAAGTCATTTAAATTCAATATAAATAATCACATTGCTATATATTATAATAATGATCAATAATTAAATTAATAAACTATTATTAATATGATAGATATTATTTAAAATATATTTGCAAAATCTAAATTTATTCAAAATCAAAGTATATATTACAAAATAATAAAAATTTTTAATATATTGGTTTTTTTATAAGTTTATATTTTTTTTATTGAAAATAAATTATTTAAATTATATTTGTCTTCCTCATAAATTATTTTGTAATTTATTTTCTATAAAAATAAACTAATAAATAATTAAAATAAATATTTGAAATTATAATGAATACAAATAAAATTGAGATTTATTATTTATTATTCAGGATATACAGGTTTAATGGTTTAAGTATTTAGGTGTTTTGGGGTTTAGTCATTTAAGTGTTTATGCCTTAAGTGATTTTATCTATTTTTTGAAGGTTATAACCTTTGAAAATATAATAATTTTTACTTTTTTTTAAATGTGAATATAATGTTTAGTTATAAAAATCTTGATAATTATATATACTGTAAAATCAATATAAATAATTTTATTAATTGATATTATAATAATGATCAATAAATAAATTAATAAACTATTATTAATTAGAATGATATAAATTAAAATATAATTGCAAAATCTAAAATTATTCAAAATTAAATTAAAATAAATTACTAAATAATAATATTTTGTTTTAAAAATTTTGCCTCTTTTTATGATCTTATATTTTTTTGATGAAAAATAAATTATTTATATTATATCAGTCTCAATAATAATTTATTTTGTAATTAATATTTCAATAAAAATAAACTGATAAATAATTAAAACAAATATTTAAAATTATAATGAATACTAATAAAAATGAGATTTATTATTTATTATTTTGAGTATACTAATTTAAAGGCTTATGTATTTATGGGCTTCGGGGTTTAGGTGTTTAGTCATTAAGATTTAGGTATCTTGTGCTTTATAGATTTTATTTTAAAAATCTAATAACAAAAAATTTATTTTTTTATCTATTCTCATTTTCAAAAGTTATAACCTTAGAAAACTTAAAAATTTTTAATTTTTTTAAAAATATCAAAATATGTTTTTGTTATAATAATCTAAATAATTATATATTATCTAAATTCAATATAAATAATTTTTTTATAGATATTATGATGCCGATAATAAAATAAATTAATAAACTATTATTAATAAGATAGATATTAAATAAAATTTATTTGCAAATCCTAAAATGATTCAAAATCAAAGTAAAATATATTAATAAGATAGATATTAAATAAAACTATTATTAATATGATAAAATATACAGGTTTAAAAGATTATATATTTCAGAGTTTTGGGATTTAAGAATTTAGTGATTTAAGTGATTAGGCATTTAGTAGTTTATAGGTTTTTTTTTAAAAAATAAAATAACAAAAAATTTTTTTTGTTATTTGTTCTCATTTTTGGAGGATATAACCTTGGAAACTATAATGATTTTTAAATTTTTATTAAATGTGAATACTATATTTAGTTATGATAATCTTAATAATTATATATCATGTAAATTCAATATAAACAATTATATAGATATATATTATAATAATGATCATACAAAAGATTAATAAACAATTATTAAGAAGATAAATATTGTTTAAAATATATTTACAAAACCTAAAATGATTCAAAATCAAAGTGAAATATTTTACTAAATATTAATTTTAAATGTTTAAATTTTCGTATCCATTTATAAGCTTATATATTTTTTGATGAAAAATAAATCATTTAAATTATATTTGTCTAATTATTAATTTATTTTTTAATTTATATTTCTATAAAAATAAACTGATAAATAATTAAAATGTATATATAATATTATAATGAATACTAATAAAAATGAGATTTATGATTTATTATTTAGGGTATACCTATTTAATAGTTTAAGTTTATTGTGGTTTTGGGGTTAATGAGTATATTGATTTATATGTTTACACATTTAGGTGTTTATTGATTTTATTTAATCAAAGAAATAACAAAAAATTTATTTTTATGAATTTTCGTGATTTTCAAAGCCTATAACCTTTGAAAATATAATATTTTTTTAATAGTTTTAAAATATGAATACAATACTTGGTTATAATATTATTAATAAAATTATTAATATTTAGTTTACATTATATAAAATTATTAAGGTTATTATAACTAAATATTATATTCACATTTAAAAAAATTAAAAATTATTAGATTTTCAAAGGTTATAACCTTCAAAAATTAAAAAAAATCAAAAAATTAAATTTTTGATTTTTTCATTCTTTAAATAAAAACTATAAATCACTAAAGGTCTAAACAATTAAATAACAAAACTTCTGAACCACAAAACACCTAAATACTTAAACCATTAATCTGGTATATCGTGAATAATAAATAATAAATCTCAATTTTATTTGTATTCGTTATAATTTTAATTATTTATTAGTTTATTATTATAGAATTATAAATTACAAAATAAATTATGAGTAAGACAAACATAATTTAAATAATTTATTTTTAAAAACAAAAATATAAACTTATAAAAAAGCAAAACATTAAAAAAAGTTATTATTTAGTAATATATTTTACTTTGATTTTGAATAAATTTAGATTTTGCAAATATATTTTAAATAATATCTATCTTATTAATAATAGTTTGTTAAATTTTTTTGATCATTATTATAATATCTAGCAATGTAATTATTTATATTGAATTTAAATGACTTATAATTATTAAGATTATATAACTTAATATTATATTTACATTTGAAAAAAATTAAAAATTATTATATTTTCAAATGTTATAACCTTTGAAAATATGAAAAAATATCAAACATAATTTTTTTGTTATTTTATATAGTAATATATTTCTCTTTGCTTGTGAATTATTTTATGTTTTGTAATTATATTTTAATTGATATCTATCTTATTAATTATATTTTTATTAATTTATTTTTTGATAATTATTAGAATATTTATGACTAAAATTGTTTATATTGAATTTATATGATATATAAATATAATGATTATTATACCTAAATACATAAACCATTAAACTGCTATATAATATATAATAATTAATAAATCTTATTTTAATTTCTATTTATTATAGTTTTAAATATTCATTTTAATTATTTATAAGTTTATTTTTATTTAAATATTTATAATAAATTAAATTATGAGTGCGACAAATATAATTTAAATAAATTATTTTTAATCAAAAAAATATATACGCTTATAAATGAAGTAAAAATTTAAAAATTAGAAATTATTATCCAGTAATATATTTTACTTTAATTTTGAATCAATTTGGGTTTTCTAAATATTTTTTAATTAATATCTATCTTATTATTAATAGTTTATTAATTTAATTTGTAATCATTATTATAATATCTATTAATAAAATTATTTATATTGATTTTATATCATATATAATTACTAATATTATTATAACTAAAAATTTAATTCACATTTCATAAAATTTTAAAAATTATTATATTTTCAAAGGTTATAACCTATGAAAATGAGAAAAAATAACAATTTTTTTTATTTTATTGATTAAATAAAACTATAAACCACTAAATGCCTAAAAACCTAAATTGCTAAACTCTTAAAAAACAAAACCTCTATATACTCAAACCATTAAACTAGTATACATAAATAATAAATCTTAAAAATCATTTTAATTTTTATACAGTATAATTTTATATTTTTATTTTAATTAATTTTCAGTTTATTTTTATAGAAATATTAAATACAAATAAATTATTAGTAAGATAGATCTAATTTAAATTAGACCGGTATACCCTAAATGATAAATAATAAATATCATTTTTTAATTATAATTTTAAATATTCATTTTAATTATATATTTGTATATTTTTATATAAATATTAATTACAAAATAAATTATGAGTTAAACAAATAAAATTTATATAAATTATTTTTCATCAAAAAAAATATAGATAAATTTTTAAAAACAAATTTCAAAAAAAAAATTATTATTTAGTAATATATTTTGCTTAGCTTCTGAATCATTTTAATATTTGTAATTATATTTTATATGATATATATCTTATTAATAATAGATTATTAATTTATTTTTTGATCATTATTAGAATATCTATCAATAAAAATGTTTATATTAAATTTATATGATATATAAATTTAATAATAATTATAACTAAATATTGTATTCATTTTGAAAAAAGTTTTAAAACTTTTATATTTTCAAAGTTATAACCTTTGAACATGTGAAAAAATAAAAAAAAATATATTTTTGTTATTTCATTGTTTAAATAAAACCTATACACCAGTAAATGCCTAACACTTAAATCACTAAACTATAAAATCTTGATGCCCCTATATAGTTTAAACTGGTATATACTAAATAATAAATAATAAAACTCATTTTTAATTGTTTTCATTAAAATTAAAAAAATCATTTTGATTTTTAGTTTTTTATTTGTTTATCTGTATTAATTATAAAATAAATTATGAGTTAAAAATATAATTTATAAAAATTATTTTTCATCAAAAAATAGATAAGTTTATAAAAAGAATAAAAATTTAAAAACAAATAATTAATATTTAGTAATATATTTTGCTTTACTATTGAATCATTTTAGGTTTTGATATTATATTTTAAATAATATCAATCTTATTCATAATAGATTTTTAATTTATTTTTTGATAATTATTAGAATATCTATTAATAAAATTCTTTATATTGAATTTATATGATATATAATTATTATGATTATTATAAATAAATATTGTATTCACTTTTGAAAAAAATTTTAAAATTATTATATTTTCAAAAGTTATAACCTTAAAAAATGAGAAAAAATAATAAAAATAAATTTTTTGTTATTTAATTTTTTAAATAAAATCTATACATCAATAAATGATTACTTATTTAAATTAATAAGCTCATAAACCCCGAAACATTTTAATACATAAACCTTTTAATAGCTATATTCTACTTATTAAATAATAAATCTCATTTATATTTCTATTTATTATAATTTTAAATATTCATTTTAATTATTTATAGTTTAATTTTTATGAAAATTAATTACAAAATAAATTTAGAGTGAGACAAATATTATTTAAATAATTTATTTTTTATCAATAAAAAATATGAGCTTATAAAAAGAAGGAAATATTTGAAAATTAAATATTATTATTAAGTAATATATTTTGATTTGATTTTGAATCATTATATATAGGTTTTGCATTTATATTTTATTTGCTATCATTCTTATTAAGAATATTTTATTAATTTATTATTTGATCAATTTTATAATATCTAACAATAAAATTACTTATATTCAATTTAAATGTCATATAATTATTAAGATTATTATAACTAAATATTATATTTACATTTGAAAAAAATTTAAAAATTATTATATTTTCAAGATTAACCTTCAAAAATGATAAAAAATCACAAAAATAATTTTTTTATTATTTTATTATATAAATAAAACTTATAAACCACTAAATGCCTACACATTTAAATCTCTAGATTCCTAAACCCCAAACCCTCCTATATACTTAAACAATTAACCCTATATAACATAAATAAGAAATAATAAATCTAATTTTTATTTGTATTCATTATAATTTTAAATATTCATTTTAATTATTTTTTAGTTTATTTATATTGAAATATTAATTACAAAATAAATAATGAGTGAGACATATATAATTTAAATAAATTATTTTTTATGAAAAAAAATATAAGCTTATAAATATAAACAAAATTTCAAAAAATTAAAATTTTATTTTGTAATATAATTTACTTTGATTTTGAATTATTTTGGGTTCTGCAAATATATTTTAATTAATATCTATCTTATTAATAATAGTTTATTAATTTATTTTTTGATCATCAAAATAATATATATTAATAAAATTTTTTATATTGAATTTACATCAAATATAATTATTAAGATTATTATAACTAAGTATTGTATTCATATTTTAGAACTATTAAAAAATTATTATATTTTCAAAGGTTATAACCTTTGAAAATCACGAAAATTCATAATTTATAATTTTTTTGTTATTTCATTGATTAAATAAAACCTATAAACACCTTAATGTGTAAACATATAAATCAATATACTCATTAACCCAAAAACTACAATAAACATAAACCATTAAATAGGTATACCCTAAATAATTAATCATAAATCTCATTTTTATTTGTATTCAGTATAATTTTATATATACATTTTAATTATTTATTAGTTTATTTTTATAGAAATATAAATTAAAAAATAAATTAATAGTGAGACAAATATAATTTAAATACTTTATTTTTCATCAAAAAATATATAAGCTTATAAATGGATACAAAAATTTTAAAATTTAAAATTAATATTTAGTAAAATATTTCACTTTGATTTTGAATGATTTTAGGTTTTGTAAATATATTTTAAACAATCTTTATCTTATTAATAATTGTTTATTAATCTTTTGTATGATCATTATTATTATATTTATCAATATAATTGTTTATATTAAATTTACATAATATATAATTATTAAGATTATCATAACTAAAAATAGTATTCATATTTAAAAAAAAATATAAAAATTGTTATAGTTTCAAAGGTTATATCCTTCAAAAATTAGAACAAATAACAAAAAAAAATTTTTTGTTATTTTATTTTTTAAATAAAACCTAGAAATTACTAAATGCCTAAACACTTAAATCAGTAAATTCTTAAATCCAAAAACTACTGAATATATAATCTTTTAAACCTGTATTTTTTATCTTATTAATAATAGTATATATCTTATTAATATATTTTACTTTGATTTTGAATCATTTTAGGTTTTGCAAAAAAATTTTATTTAATATCTATCTTATTAATAATAGTTTATTAATTTATTTTATTATCGTCATCATAATATCTATAAAAAATGATTTATATTTAATTTACATAATAAATAATTATTTAGATTATTATAACAAAATAATATTTTCACATTTTAAAAAAATTTAAAAATTATTAAATTTTCAAAGGTTATAACCTTTGAAATAAAGAAAAAATATAAATATAAATTTTTTGTTATTAGATAATTTAAATAAAATCAATAAACCAAAAAATACTTATAATTGTTAATGACTAAACTCCTAAACCCCGAAGCCCATAAATACATAAGCCTTTAAATTAGTATACTCTAAATAATAAATAATAAATATCATTTTTATTAGTATTCATTATAATTTTAAATATTCGTTTTAATTATTTATTAGTTTATTTTTATTGAAATATTAATTACAAAATAAATTATTAGTGAGATGGATATAATTTAAATAATTTATTTTTCATCAAAAAAATATAAGATTATAAAAAGAGGCAAAATTTTTAAAACAAAATATTATTATTTAGTAATTTATTTTAATTTAATTTTGAATAATTTTAGATTTTGCAATTATATTTTAATTTATATCATTCTAATTAATAATAATTTATTAATTTATTTATTAATCATTATTATAATATCTATTAATAAAATTATTTATATTGATTTTACATTATATATAATTTTCAAGATTATTATAACTAAATATTATATTCACATTTTAAAAAAAATTAAAAATTATTATATTTTCGAAGGTTATAACCTTATAAAATTAGATAAAATAATATAAGGCATAAACACTTAAATGACTAAACCTCAAAACACCTAAATACTTAAACCATTAAATGTGTATATCTTGAATAATAAATAATAAATCTCAATTTTATTCATATTCATTATAATTTTAAATATTTATTTTAATTATTTATTAGTTTATTTTTATAGAATTATAAATTACAAAATAAATTATGTGGAAGACAAATATAATTTAAATAATTTTTTTAATAACAAAAATATAAACTTATAAAAAAAGCAAAATATTAAAAAAAATTATTATTTTGTAATAAATACTTTGATTTTGAATAAATTTAGATTTTGCAAATATATTTTAAATAATATCTATCTTATTAATAATAGTTTATTAATTTATTTATTGATCATTATTATAATATCTCGCAATGTGATTATTTATATTGATTTTAAATGACTTATATTTTTTAAGATTATCATAACTAAATATTATATTTACATATGAAAAAAATTTAGAAATTTTTATATTTTCAAAGGTTATAACCTTCAAAAATTAGAAAAAAAAAATAAACTTTTTGTTATATCATTGTTTAAATAAAACCGATAGACAACTAAATGACTAAACACTTAAATCTATAAACTCCTAAACACAAAAGCCCCTAAATTTTTAAAACTTTAAAATCGTAAACCTTAAATATAATTTAAATAATTTATTTTTCATCAAAAAAATATAAGCTTATAAAAAGAAGAAAAAACTAAAAAAGAAAATTATTACTTGGTAATAAATTTTACTTTGATTTTGAATAATTTTAGGTTTTGCAATTATATTTTAATTTATACATATCATATTAATAAAAGCATATTAATTTATTTTTTGATAATTTATATCATATCTATCAATAAAATTGTTTATATTTAGTTTATATTATATATAATTATAATGATTCTTATTACTAAAAATTGTTTTCACTTTTTTAAAAAAATTAAAATTATTATATTTTCAAAGGTTATAACCTTTGAAAATGTAAGAAAATATCAAAAATAATTTTTTTGTTATTTCATTATTAAAATAAATCCTATAAACTACTAAATACCTAAACACTTTAGTCAATAACTGCGAAATCTCGAAAATCCTAAATAGATAATCCTTTTAAACTGGTATACTCTAAATAATAAATAATAAATCTCAATATTATTTTTTTCATTATAATTTAAAATATTTATTTTAATTATTTATTCATTTATTTTTATTAAATAGTAATTACAATATTATTATGAATTAGACAAATTTAATTTATATAAATTAATTTTTATCAAAAAATATAGATAAACTTATAAAAAGTAGAAAAAATTTCAAAACAAAAATTTATTATATAGTAATATATTTTGCTTTCCTTCTAAATCATTTTAGGTTTAGTAATTATATTTTAATTGATATCTATCTTATTAATAATAGATTATTAATTTATTTTTTGATCATTATTAGAATATTTATCAATAAAATTATTTATATTGAATTTATATGAAATATAAATATAATGATTATTATAACTAAATATTGAATTCACTTTTGAAAAAAATTTTAAAATTATTATATTTTCAAAGGTTATACATTTGAAAATATCAAAAAATAATAAAAATAAATTTTTTTGTTTATTTATTTTTTAAATAAAACCTATAACCACTAAACGGATACACAGTTAAATCAGTAAACTCCTAAACCTCGTAATGCCTAAATACATAAACCATTAAACCACTATATACTACTTAATAATTAATAAAAATAATTTTTATTTCTATTTATTATAATTTTAAATATTTATTTTAATTATTAATTAGTTTATTTCTATAAAATTATTTATTACAAAATACATTATGAGTGCGAGAATTATAATTTAAATAATTTTTTTTAATCAATAAAAGTATTTACGCATATATAATAAGTAAAAATTTAAAAATTAAAAATTATTATTAAGTAATATATTTTACTTTAATTTTGAATTAATTTGGGTTTTGTAAATATTTTTATATTAATATCTATCTTATTATTAATAGTTTATTGATTTAATTTTTGATATTTATTATAATATCTATCAATAAAATTATTTATATTGAATTTATATGATATATAATTATTAATATTATTATACCTAAATATTGTATACACATTTTAAAAAATTTTAAATATTATTATATTTTCAAAGGTTGTGACCTATTAAAATGAGAAAAAATTACGAAACTATTTTTTTATTTTATTGTTTAAATAAAACCTATAAACCACTAAATGCGTAAAGCATAAATCGTTAAACTCCTAAATTACAAAACCTCTAAATACTTAAACAATTAAACTGGTATACATTAATAATAGATCATTAATTTCAATTTAATTTTAAATTTTTATTTTAATTATTTATCAGTTTATTTTATAGAAATATTAATTACAAAATAAATTGTTCGTTAAACAGATCTAATTTAAATTTAACCAGTATACCCTAAATAATAAATAATAAAACTCATTTTTTTTCATTATAATTTTAAATATTCATTTTAAATAATATTAATAATTATTATGACTAAATGCCTAAACTCTTAAATGACTAAACTACAAAATCCTGATACCCCTATATAGATAATCTTTTAAACTAGTATACGGTAAATGATAATTAATAAATCTCATTTTTATTTTTTTTCATTATAATTTAAAAAAATCATTTTGATTGTTTAGTTATATATATATATATATATATTAATTATCAAATAAATTATGAGTTAAAAATATATTTTATTAAAAATATTTTTCATCAAAAAATAGATATGCTTATAAAACGAATAAAAATTTAAAAACAAATAATTATTATTAAATAATATATTTTCCTTTGCATTTGAATCATTTTAGGTTTTGATATTATATTTAAAGTAATATCAATATTATTCATAATAGATTTTTAATTTATTTTTTGATAATTATTAGAATATCTATCAATAAAATTGTTTATATTGAATTTATATGATATATAATTATTATGATTATTATAAATAAATATTTATTCACTTTCGAAAAAAATTTAAAAAATATTATATTTTCAAAGGTTATAACCTTTGAAAATATCAAAAAATAATAAAAATAATCTTTTTTTATTCTTTTCTTAAATATAAATATAAACCACTAAATGCATACACATTTAAATCAATAAACTTTTATACCCCATAATCTCTAAATACATAAACCATTAAACTACTATATACTACTTAATAATTAATAAATCAAATTTTTATTTCTATTTATTATAATTTTAAATATTCATTTTAATTATTTATTAGTTTAATTTTATAGAAATATTTATTACAAAATAATGTATGAGTGCGAAAAATATAATTTAATTAATTTATTTTTAATAAAAAAAATATACGCTTATAAAAGAAGTAAAAATTTAATAATTAAAAATTATTATCCAGTAATATATTTTACTTTAATTTTGAATCAATTTGGGTTTTGTAAATATTTTTTATTTAATATATATCTTTTTATTAATAGTTTATTAATTTAATTTTTGATCATTATTATATTATCTATCAATAAAATTGTTTATATTGAATTTATATGATATATAATAATTAATATTATTATAACTAAATATTGTATTCACATTTCAAAAAATTGTAAATATTATTATATTTTCAAAGGATATAACCTATTAAAATTGTAACAAATTATATAAGATTTTTTTGTTATTTTATTTTTTTATATAAAACCTATAAATCACTAAAAGCCTAAAAACATAAATCGCTAAACTTCCTAACTACAAAACCTCTAAATACTTAAAAAATCAAACTGGTATACATTAATATAAATCTTAAATCTCATTTTAATTTTTATTCAGTTGAATTTTAAATTTTTATTTTAATTATTTATCAGTTTATTTTTATAGAAATATTAATTACAAAATAAATTATTTGTGAGACAGATCTAATTTAAATTAAACTGGTATCCCTAAATAATAAATAATAAATCTTCTTTTTTTCATTATAATTTCAAATATTCATTTTAAATATTTATTTGTTTACTTATATATAAATATTAATTACAAAATTAATTGAGTTAGACAAATATAATTTATATATATTATTTTTAATCAAAAAATTATAGATAAACTTTTTAAAAGAAAAAAAAATTTATAAACAAAAAATTATTATATAGTAATATATTTTGCTTTGCTTCTGAATCATTTTATGTTTTTAATTATATTGTAATTGATATTTATCTTTTTTTAGTTGAAATATATCTTATTAATAATAGATTATTAATTTATTTTTTGATCATTATTAGAATATTTATCAATAAAATTGTTTATATTGAATTTATATGATATATAAATATAATGATTATTATAACTAAAGATTGTATTCACTTTTAAAAAAAATTTAAATATTATTATATTTTGAAAGGTTATGACATTTAAAAATATATTGATGGTTATTTTATTTTTTAAATAAAACCTATAAACAACTAAAAGCCTAAAAACATAAATTGCTAAACTTCTAAATGACGAAACCTCTAAATACTTATTCCATTAAACCGGTATATCCTGAATAATAAATAATAAATCTCAATTTTATTTGTATTCATTATAATTTTAAATAAGTATTTAATTATTTATAAGTTTATTATTATAGAATTATAAATTACAAAATAAATTATGAGTAAGACAAATTAATTTAAATAATTTATTTATAATAAGAAAAATATATAGTAATAAAAATAGCAAAACATTAAAAAAATTATTATTATGTAATAATTTTACTTTGATTTTGAATAAATTTAGTTTTTCCAAAAATATTTAAAATAATATCTATCTTATTAATAATAGTTTATTACATTTTTTTATCATTATAAAAATATCTAGCAATGTAATTATTTATATTGAATTTAAATTACTTATAATTATTAAGATTATTATAATTAAATATTATATTTATATTTGAAAATAATTTAAAAATTATTATATTTTCAAAGGTTATAACCTTCATAAATTAAAAAAAAAATAAAATAAATTTTTTGTTATATCTTTGTTTAAATAAAACTTATAAACCACTAAATGCCCAAACACTTAAACCTCTAAACTCCTAAACACAAAGCCCCTAAATACTTAAACATTTAAACTCGTAAACCTTAAATATAATTTAAATAATTTATTAAAATATTAATTACAAAATAAATTATGAGTGATGCAAATATAATTTAAATAATTTATTTTTTATCGCACAAAAATATAAGCATATAAAAAGATGCTAAAACTAAAAAATATTATTATTTAGTAATAAATTTTACTTTGATTTTGAATATTTTTAGTTTTACAATTATATTTTAATTTATATCTATCATATTAATTAAAGCATATTAATTTATTTTTTGATAATTGATATCATATCAATCAATAAAATTGTTTATATTTAATTTATATTATATATAATTATAATGATTATTATTACTAAATATTGTATTCATATTTTTAAAAAATTTTAAAATTATTATATTTTCAAAGGTTACCATTGAAAATGTGAGAAAATATCAAAAATAATTTTTTTGTTATTACATTGTTTAAATAAAACCTATAAACCACTAAATGCCTAAAACATAAATCACTAAAGTCATAAATGAGAAAACCTCTAAATACTTAAAATATTAAACTGGTATACATTAATAATAATTCATAAATCTCATTTTAATTTTTATTCAGTATAATTTAAATTTTTATTTTAATTATTTATCAGTTTATTTTTATAGAAATATTAATTACAAAATAAATTATTAGTGAGACGGATCTAATTTAAATTAGACTGGTATACCCAAAATAATAAAGAATAAATCTCAATATTATTTTTTTCATTATAATTTTAAATATTCATTTTAATTATTTATTTGTTTATTTTTATATAAATATTAATTAAAAAATAAATTATGAGTTATACAAATATAATTTATATAAATTAATTTTCATCAAAAAAATATGGATAAACTTTTTAAAACAGAAAAAAATTTAAAACAACAAATTATTATATAGTAATATATTTTGATTTCTTCTGAATCATTTTAGGTTTTTTTCTTATATTTTAATTGATATCTATCTTATTAATAATAGATTATTAATTTATTTTTTAATCATTTTTAGAATATTTATCAATAATATTGTTTATATTGAATTTATATGATATATAAATATAATGATTATTATAACTAATTATTGAATTCACATTTGAAAAAAATTTAAAAATTATTATATTTTTAAAGGTTATAACCTTTGAAATATCAAAAAATATTAAAAATAGATATTTTGTTATTTTAATTTTTAAATAAAACCTATAAACCACTAAATGCATACACAGTAAAATCACTAAACTCCTAAGAACCATAATGCCTAAATACATAAACCATTAAGCTGCTATATACTATTTAATAATTAAGAAATCTAATTTTTATTTCAATTTATTATTATTTTAAAAATTCATTTTAATTATTTATAAGTTTATTTTATATAAATATTTAATACAAAATAAATTATGAGTGCGAAAAATATAATTTAAATAATTTATTTTTAATCAAAAAATATATATATGCTTATGAAAGAAGTTAAATTTTATAAATTAAAAATTATTATCCAGTAATATTTTTTACTTTAATTTTGAATCAATTTGGGTTTTATAAAGATTTTTTAATTAATATCTATCTTATTATTAATAATTTATTAAAATTATTATAACTAAATATTGTATTTACATTTCAAAAAATTTTAAATATTATTATATTTTCAAAGGTTATAACCTATGAAAATGACAAAAAATTACAAAATATTTTTTTGTTATTTTATTGTTTAAATAAAACGTATAAACCACTAAATGCCTAAAAGCATAAATCGCTAAACTCCTAAACGACAAACCTTCTAAATACTTAAACTATTAAATTGGTATACATTAATAATAAATCATAAATCTCATTTTAATTTTTAGTAAATGTAATTTTAAATTTTTATTTTAATTATTTATCAAATTATTTTTATAGAAATATCAATTATAAAGTAAATTATTATTGAGACAGATCTAATTTAAATAATTTATTTTTTATCAAAAAAAATATATATGCTTATAAAAAGAGGGAAAATTTTAAAAACAAAAATTTATTATTTTGTAATATATTTTTTTTGATTTTGAATCATTTTAGTTTTTTCAATTATATTTTAATTTATATCATTCTTATTAATAATAGTTTATTAATTTTTTATTGATCATTATTATAATATTTTTTAATAAAATTATTTATATTGAGTTTACATTATACATAATTATTAAAAATATTATAACTAAATATTATATTAAAATTTAATAAAAATTAAAAATTAGTATATTTTCAAAGGTTATAACCTTCAAAAATTAAAAAAAATCAAAAAATATAACTTTCTATTTTTTCATTCTTTAAATAAAAACATTAAATCACTAAAGTCATAAACACTTAAATCACTAAACCCCAAAACACCTAAATACTTAAACCATTAAACTAGGGTATCCTGAATAATAAATAATAAATCTCAATTTTATTTGTATTGATTATAATTTTAAATATTCATTTTAATTATTTATTAGTTTATTTTTATCGAATTATAAATTAAAAATAAATTTTGTGGAAGACAACTATAATTTAAATAATTTAATTTTAATAACAAAAAATATAAACTTATAAAAAGAAGTAAAACATCAAGAAAAGTATTATTTAGTATTATATTTTACATTGATTTTGAATAAATTTACGTTTTGCAAATATATTTTTAAAAATATCTATCTTATTAATAATAAAGTGTATTAATTTATTTTTTGATAATTAATATAATATCTATCAATATAATTGTTTATATTGAATTAACATGATATATAATTATTAAGATTATCATAACTAAATATAGTATTCACATATAAAAAAAATTTAAAAATTGTTATATTTTCAAATGTTGTAAACTGCAAAAAATGAGAAAAAATAACAAAAATAAATTTTTTGTTATATCATTATTTAAAAAAAACTTATAAACCATTAAATGCCTAAATACATAAACATCTAAACTCCTAAACCCCAAATTCCCTAAATTTTTAAACCTTTAAACTAGTAAACCTTAAATATAATTTAAATAATTTATAGAAATATTAATTACAAAATAAATTATAAGTGACAAATATAATTTAAATAATATATTTTTCAAAAAAAAAATATATAAGCTCATAAAAAGATGCAAAACTTAAAAATAATAATTATTTGTTTAATTTTATATAAATATTAATTACAAAATAAATTATGACTTAGACAAATATAATTTATATAAATTGTGTTTAAACAAAAAAATATAGATAAACTTATTAAAAGAAGAAAAAAATTAAAAACAAAAAATTATTATATAGTAATATAATTTGCTTTGCTTTTGAATCATTATTGGTTTTGTAATTATATTTTAATTGATATCTATCTTATTAATAATAGATTATTAATTTATATTTTGATCATTATAAGAATATTTATCAATAAAATTATTTATATTGAATTTATCTGATGTATAAATATAATGATTATTATAACTAAATATTGAATTCACTTTTGAAAAAAATTTTAAAATTATCACATTTTCAAAGATTATAATCTTTGAAAATATGAAAATAAAAACAAATATTTTTTTTGATATTTCATTGTTTAAATAAAACCTATAAACCACTAAATGCCTAAACACTTAAATCAATAACTCCTAATTCTTTAAAACCGTAAATAATAAATAATAATCCTTTTAAACCGGTAACCCTAAATAATAATAATAAATCTCAATATTATTTTTTTCATTATAATTTTAAATATTATTTTAATTATTTATTTGTTTATTTTAATATAAATATTAATTACAAAATAAATTAGGTGTTAGACAAATATAATATATATAAATTATTTTTCATTAAAATGAAAAATAATTTATTTTAAAAGAAAAAAAATTTCAAAACAACAAATTATTATTCAGTAATATATTTTTCTTTCTTCTGAATCATTTTTATATAATAATATATTTTTCATCTAAATTTTATTATTTAGTAATATATTTTGATTTGATTTTGAATCATTGTGTTATGTAATTATATTTTAATTATTATTTATATTATTAATAATAGTTTATTAATTTAATTTTTGATTATTATTATAATATCTATGAATAAAATTGTTTATATTGAATTTATATGATATATAATTATTATGATTATTATAAATAAATATTTATTCACCTTTGAAAAAAATTTAAAAAATATTATATTTTCAAAGGTTATAACCTTTTAAAATATCAAAAAATAATAAAAATAATTTTTTTTATTTTTTTTCTTAAATAAAAACTATAAACCACTAAATGCATACACAGTTAAATCAGTAAACTTCTAAACCCCGTAATTCCTAAATACATAAACCATTAAACTGCTATATACTACTTAATAATTAATAAATCTAATTTTTATTTCTATTTATTATAATTTTAAATATTTATTTTAATTATTTATTAGTTTATTTTTATAGATATATTTATTACAAAATAAAGTATGAGTGCGAAAAATATAATTTAATTTATTTATTTTTAATAAAAAAAATATACGCTTATAAAAGAAGTAAAAATTTAAAAATTAAAAATTATTATCCAGTAATATATTTTACTTTAATTTTAAATCAATTTGGGTTTTGTAAATATTTTTTATTTAATATATATCTTTTTATTAATAGTTTATTACATTTATTTTTGATCATTATTATAGTATCTATCAATAAAATTCTTTATATTGAATTTATATGATATATAATTATTAATATTATTATAAATAAATATTATATTTACAGTTATAAAATTTTAAATATTATTATATTTTCAAAGGATATAACCTATGAAAATCAGAAAAAATAATAAATTTTTTATTATTATTTTATTGTATAAATAAAACCTATAAACCACTAAATGCCTAAAAACAAAAATTGCTAAATTTTCAAATAACAAAACATCTAAATACTTAACCCTTTAAACTAGTATATATTAATAATAAATCATAAATCTCATTTTAATTTTTATTCAGTATAATTTAAATTTTTATTTTTATTATTTATCAGTTTATATTTATAGAAATATTAATTACAAAATAAATTATTATTGAGACAGATATAATTAAAATTAAACTGGTATACCCTAAATAATAATAAAAATAACTCATTTTTTTTCATTATAATTTTAAATATTCATTTTTATTATTTATTTGTTTATTTTTATATAAATATTAATTACAAAATAAATTATGAGTTAGACAAATATAATTTATTTAAATTATTTTTAATCAAAAAATATAGATAAACTTTTTAAAATAAAAAAAATCAAAATAAAAAAGTATATTATTATAATATATTTGGCTTTGCTTTTAAATTATTTTAGGTTTTGTAATTATATTTTAATTGATATCTATCTTATTTATAATATATTATTTATTTATTTTTTTATCATTATTAGAATATATATCAATAAAATTGGTTATATTGAATTTATATGATATATCAATATAATGATTATTATGACTAAATATTGTATTCACTCTTGAAAAAAATTTTTAAATTATTATAACTTCAAATGTTATAAACTTGAAAAAATGAGAAAAAATAATAAAAATAATTTTTTTGTTATTTCATTTTTTAAATAAAACCTATAGATCAATAAATGCTAACTTACTTAAATTAGTAATCTCATAGACCACGAAACCCCTAAATACATAAACCTTTTAATATCTATATACTACTAAATAAATAATAAATCTCATTTTTATTTCTATTTATTATAATTTTAAATATTCATTTTAATTATTTATAATATGATTTTTTAGAAAAATTAATAACAAAATAATTTTCGAGTGAGACAAATATTATTTAAATAATTTATTTTAATAAAAAATAAATATAAGTTATAAAAAGAAAGAAATATTTGAAAATTAAATATTATTATTTAGTATATATTTTGATTTAATTTTGAATCATTTTGTGTTATGTAAATATATTTTAATTGATATTTATATTATTAATAATAGTTTTCTAATTTAATTTTTGATAATTATTATATTATCTATCATTAAAATTGTTTAAATTGAATTTATATGATATATAATTAGTAAGATTAATATAATTATACATGGTATTCACATTTCAAAAAATTTAAAAATTATTTTATTTTCAAAGGTTATAACCTTTGAAAATCAGATAAAATCAAAAAAAAATTATTTTTATTTTTATTATATAAATAAAAATTATAAATAACTAAATGCCTAAAAATATAAATTTCTAAACTCCTAAATGACAAAATCCCTAAATTAATAATCCATTAAACTGGTATACCATATATAATAAATCATAAATCTCATTTTAATTTGTATTCATTATAATTTTAAATATTCATTTTAATTATTTATTAGTTTATTTTTAATAGAAATATTAATTGCAAAATAAATAAAGAGTGAGACAAATATAATTTTAATAGTTTATCTTTAATCAAAAAATTAATATAAGCTTATAAAAAGAAGTAAAAATTTAAAAACAAAAAATTATCATTTAGTAATATATTTTACTTAGATTTTGAATCATTATAGGTTTTGCATTTAGATTTTAATGCTATCAATCTTATTAATAATACTTTATTAATTTATTTTTTGATCATTATTATAATATCTATCAATAAAATTACTTATATTGAATTTAAATGTCTTATAAATATTATGATTATTATATCTAAATATTATATTTACATTTGAAAAAAATATAAAAATTATTATATTTTTAAAGGTTATATCCTTTAAAAATGATAAAAAATCACAAAAATAATTTTTTTATTATTTTATTATTTAAATAAAACTTATAAACAACTAAATGCCTAATCATTTAAATATCTAGACTGCTTAATACCAAAACTTCCTAAATACTTAAACCATTAAACCTATATAACCTAAATAATAAATAATAAATTTCTTTTTTATTTGTAATCATTATAATTTTAAATATTAATTTTAATTA
>JAREIK010000085.1:0-75251 GCA_029783825.1 Sapria himalayana
GTATAACTATAAAAAAATATACATAAATATATTAAAATTTATAATTAACAACATATATTTACTAAATATATTTATATATAGTATAAAAAATGTATTTTAGTATATCTATACCTATACATAACTATATGTATAAATATAAGATATTATAAGAAAAATATATATACCTACATGTATAAATATAAGTTAAACTATATGTATGTGTATTTATATGTATAACTACATGTAACTATATTTATAATTACATGTATAACAACATACAACATTATGTTTAATTATGTGTATAACTATATATAAATATTTGTAAAACTAAATAAAACTTTATATAATTAAATATAACTATATTTTAACTATTTATACATATATGTATACATATATGTATACATATATGTAAATCTATATAATTGTATATAACTATGTATATATTTATGTAAAACTAAATATAACTACTTGTATGAATATATATATATAATTAAATGTTTAACGATATATTTTTTTATAACTATATATATTATATGTATAATAATAATTAACTATAAATAATTCTATCTTACTATATGTATAATTATAGAAAATTTATACATAACTATATTTAAATATATATTTAACAACATATATTTAATATACATTTTTATATATTAGTATAAAAAATGTATTTTAGTATATCTATACCTATACATAACTATATGTATAAATATATGAAATTATATGAAAAAATATATATATACATACATGTATAAATATAAGTTTAACTATACGTGTAACTATATGTATAACCACATGTAAATATATTTATAATTTTATATATAAAACATACAACATAAAGTTTAACTATATGTGTGTAACTATATATAAATATTTATATAACTATAAAAAACTCTATATAAATAAATATAACTTTATTTTTAATTATGTATACATATATGTATATATATATATGTAAATCTATATAATTATTTATAACTATACATTAATGTATAACTACTTATAACTACTTGTATGCATGTATCTATATATACCTATATGTTTAACTATATATAATTATTAATAACTACATATACTATGTGTATACTAACATATAATTATTAATGGGATAATACTAATTTGTTGCACTAACTTGATTAAATGGCAAAAGATATAAATCAACAATATGCAAGCACATAGCATGAGAGTGTTCAGTGGTTAGGCTCATATATGGTATGTTACAATTAAGGTACACTTACCTAATCCCAGCCCTTAGACCCTCAGACTCATATATGAACTTATGTATGGAAAAAGATGTAATATCTGATAGTTTGTATAGAAGAAAATTTGTTTTTCTTTTAGGTAATTCCTCATTCTAATACTACATTCTATATGTGTCACTCTCTCCCTCTCTAATTCTTTTTGTGTCACTCTCTTCCTCTTTTTCTTTCGGTGTAACTTTCTCTCTCTTGTTATTTGTCTTTCTCTCTCTCCTTTCTTGCTTATTCTCTCTCTCCTCCCCTCTCTCCATCTCCCTCTCTCCCTCTTTCTCTCTCTTTCCCTCTCTCTCCCTCTCTCTCTCTCTCTTTTGCTTTCTCTCTTTCCCTCTCTATCCCTTTCACCATTTATCTCCCCCCCTCTCTCTCTTGCTCCTTCTCTCTCTCTCCTCCCTCTCTCTCTCTCCTCCCTTCTTCCCATTTCTCTGTCCCTCTCTCCATCCACACCTCTCTCTCTCTCTCTCGCTCTTGCTCTCTGTCCCTCTTGCTCTCTCTCTCTCTCTCCCCCTTCAAACTTTAAATATCTTTCTTTTTTGCTTTCCTTTCTTGTGTATCAACATATTTGCTCCCTTTATCTAGTATTACTATGATATCTATTAATCTTTATTGTGCTAAAATGGCTTTATCTATTTATGTAGATTCTTCAAACGTATTGCCTCGATATTCATGATATTTAATTTTTAAATATTCATCTATAAAAAATTTATTTAAATATTAGTATATTTTGAAGTAATAGAATGTTTAATTCAAAATAATGATTTAACATTAATTTTTGTAAATAAAATAGGGCAAAATGAGTTCAAATCGTTAGTGGATGTACATAAGGTTTATTAATGGATTTTTGAATAAATATTTTTTGAGTGGGCTTGAAACTTTCATCAATTTTGCATGTAGTCACTTGAGATGGATGGATGGAAAAAAAGTGTTCATGTAATCATCGCAAGCGTAAGAATATCCCTTTTCGTGATGCAAACACTATAAGATACCATTTGGCAAAATATGGCTTTGTGTCAAATTATTTTGTTTGGATTTATCATGATGAAAGTACAAAGGCTTTGAACATTAACCAAAATGAGGGTACTGAATCATTTACTTGTGGTGAAGAATCATCAAATACATACCATAGAATAATCATGCAAGCTGCTGGTGCTGACTTCAATATGAATTACGTGGATGAACCACCTAATCCTGAAGCTTAGAAATTTTATGAAATGCTTAAAGCTAAAGATAAAGCATTATGGGTTGGTTATAAAACACATTCACAATTGTCACTTGTGGCTCGACTTATGAGCATTCCGTGAGAAAATCATATGTCTGAGAAATTATTTGATTAGGTGACAGAACGGATGAAAAAGATTGTTCCGGATAATAATTTGATCACTAATAACTTTAACAACACTAAAAATTACTACGAGGAATGGAGTCAAAAAAATTGATTATTGTTTAAATGGATGTATGTTATATTGGGGTGGTGATAGTGATTTAATTAGTTGTATGTTTTGTGATCATCCTAGATTTAAAAAGATACCTCGGGTTGTAGATATGCCACAAATATTGAAGGTTGTATTAAGAAGATGTATTATTTTTTATTAATTCCTCGATTACAAAGACTATATGCATCAAATGCTATAGAAAATAATATGAGGTGGCATTTTGAGAATGAGATTGAAGAAGGGGTAATGCATCATTTATCAGATTCACTTGTTTGGAAGTAATTTAATTATTTACATCAAGATTTTTCAGCTGAAAGTCGAAATGTGAGATTGGGTCTCTACACTAATGGATTTCAGCCATTTGGGCAATCTGGATAATAGTATTCAACATGGCCAGTCATAGTGATACCTTGTAACGTGTCTTCGTGGTTGTGTATGAAGGAGTAATATATGTTTTTGTCAATATTGGTTCTAGGGCCAAAAATCTTAAAGACATGCCGGATGTTTTCTTACAGCCTCTTATTGTAGAGTTAAATCATTTGTGAGATTTTGGAATTGATACATATGATATGCCAAAGAAGAAAAATTTCATTATACAGGCAACCCTTTTGTGGATGGTAGGTGACTTTATTACATATTCAATATTGTCTTGCTGGAGTACTATAGGATGATTCACATCCCCGTATTACATGATAAATTCTGATGCTTTTACCCTCTAATTTAGTGGTAAACAATTATGGTTTGATAACCATCGTAAGTTTCAACATACGAATCATCCATTTTGAAGAAATAGAACCGCATTTTGAAAAATAAAACTGCGATGACAGTTCCACCATCAATTTGTTTAGGAGTTAATATTATTATAGAGATTCAGAGATTAGGTTTGAAGAAGGTAATTGAAAGGATGCTACTGGAAGTAATGGACCAATATGCAAAATATTTGGATGGAGTAAATGTAGTATATTTTTGGACTTGCCTTATTGGAAGTCCAATTTAATTCGTCATAATTTAAATGTAATACATATTCAAAAAATTGTACTTGACAATGTTTTGAACATTGTCGTTATTGTAGATAGAAAACAAAAATACTTTAAAATCAAGACAAGAGCTGAATGATTACTGTCGGCATCCTAAATTGAAACTGAATGTGGCAACAAGAAAATTTCCTAAAACTTGCTACATGCTTGATAAGAAGGCAAGATAGATATTGTGTGTATAGGTTAAAAATTTGAAATTCCATGATGGATATGTGTCAAATATGGGTAGATGCATGGATATGAAGAATCTTAAGTTATTTAGAATGAAAAGTCATGACTGTCATGTATTTATGCAAAATTAATACCAATTACATTATGTGAATTACTTCTCCTAAGTGTTTGGAAGGCCCTTACAAAACTTAGTTTGTTTTTCAAATAGCTAACTATAACCACAATCAAAATAGATGACAAGGTGAGGCTGTAAAATGATATTTCACTTATTATTTGTAAGCTTGAACGGATATTCCCACCAAGTTTTTTGACTCAGTGGAGCATTTGCCGATCCATTTGGCATATGAAGCAAGGATAGCAGGGCCAGTGCAATACAGGTGGATGTATCTTTTTGAGAGGTAAATACATATAATTTGTTGTGTTTTATTATTTTGTACATAAAGTAATATTGTAATTTAATATAATTGAAACCTAACATTGTGGTTGTAGGTATCTTCATAAGTTTAAAATGAATGTTAGAAATAAAATAAAAGTTGAAGGTTCAATTTAGAATGCACCTTTAGTAGAAGAAGAAACATCATTTTGTTCTTATTATTTTGAGGATCATGTCAATACAAAGTATAGAAATATGCTTCGGAATGATGAAGGTAATGTGATGGTAGAAGATGATTCTGTGAATAAACTATCTATCTTCAAAAACTCTAAAAGAGCATTTGGAAGAGCAATAAAAAGATGTACGATAGATGAATAGTACAAAGCAACCCGAAACTATGTTTTACTTAATAGTGAAAAGGTTGCACCATCTATTTATCTATCTAACTATTTATCTATCTATCTATCAATTTATATATATGTCTATTTATCTGTCTATCTATATATCTATCT
Organism: Sapria himalayana; assembly: GCA_029783825.1. NCBI lineage: Eukaryota > Viridiplantae > Streptophyta > Magnoliopsida > Malpighiales > Rafflesiaceae > Sapria > Sapria himalayana. Next base: position 4,765 of record JAREIK010000085.1, read on the forward strand.
GTTTATATATATATATATATATATTTTTATTTATTTATTTCTGTCTATCTATTTGTCTACCTCTCTATCAATCTTTTTCTCTATATATCTATCTATCTATCTATTTGTTTGTCTATGTATATATATGTCTATCAATTTTCAATATATCTGTCTATTTATTTGTCATTCTATCTGTCTATCTATCTATCTGTCTGTTTGTCTGTCTATCTGTGTGATTATCTATCAATCTATCTATTTGTCTATCTATTTGTCTATCAATTTGTCGATAAATCTATCTGTGTATTTATTTATTTATCTATAAATCAATCTATCTATCTTTATATAAATATATCTGTCTATCTATATATTTAATTAAGTATATATCTATCTATCATTCTATGTATTTATTTGTCTAACTATTTATCAATCTATCTATATATATATATCTATCTATCTATTAGTCAATCAGTCTATTTACCTATCTATCTATTTCTCTATCTATCTCTCTATATATCTGCCTAAAGATTTGTATATTTATGTATATATCTATCTGTCTATCAATCTATCTTATATTTGATATATCTATCTATCTATATATCTATATGTCTATCTGTCCATCTATATATCTCCCTATATATTTATCTATCAATCTATCTATCGATCTATATATATATATATATATATATATATATATATATATATATATATATATATATATGTCTATCCATGTCTATATAAATATGTGAATTATCTATCTATCTATCATTCAATTTGTCTATCATTATGTCTATCAATTTGTGTATCAATCTGTGTAACAATTTGACTATCAATCTATCATTAATCTCTCTATTAATTTGTCTATCATTCTATCTATTAATTTTCCAATCTATATGTCTATATATCTATCTATCTATCTATCTATTTATCTATATGTCTATCTATTTGCTTATCAATCTAACTATCTATATAACTAACTAACTATCAAATTACCTATCTATCTCTCTTTCTATTTGTCTATCTATCTGCATATTTATTTATCTATCTGTCTATTAATCTCTCTATCAATCTATCTATTTATCAATCTATATATTATTATATCTATCTGTCTGTCTGTCTATCTATCAATCTATCTATCTCTCAATCTATTTGTCTAATTATATGTGTATATATTTGTCTATCTATCTATTTTCTATCGGTCTATCTATATATCTATCTAACTATATGTCTCTTTATCTATCTATTTATCTATCTATATATCTATCTGTCTATCTATGTATTTATCTATATAATAATCTATCTATCTATCTGTGTATCTTTTTATCTATCTAGTTGTCTATTTATATGTCTATCTATATATCTATCTATCTACCTATCTATCTTAATATTCAAGTATCTATCTATCTCTCTACCTATCTATCTATATAACTATTTATCTATCTATCTATCTGACTATCTATCTCTCTAATCTATCTAACTATATATATATATATATATATATATATCTTTTAGTCTATCTAACTTTTCTATCTCTTTGACAAACATTTTGTCTAAGTAAATGTCTAACTATTTATCTATTATATATTTATCTATTTCTTTATATATTATTTATCTATCTTTATATCTATCTATTTATCTTTTTATCTATATGACTATTTATCTATCTATCTAATTCTCTATTTATCAATCAATCAATCTATTTATCTATCTATTTATATATCTATATGTCTATCTATCTATCTATCTACATATATATTTAACTATTTATCTACTTGTTTATCATTTTATCTATCTATTTGTCTATCTACTTGTCTATCTATCTTTCTATCTATCTTTCTATCTTTTTGTATAACTATCTATCTACCTATATGGCTATCTATCAATTTAACTATCTATCTATCTATCTATTTATTTACCTATCTAACTATCGATCAATCTATATATCTATCTATTTGTCTATCTATCTGTCTATCTATATATCTAACTATTTGTTTATCTATCTTTCTATCTATGTTTCTATCTTTCTATTAATTGATCTAGCTATCTCTCTATCAATCTTTTTGTCTATGTATCTGTTTATCTATTTGTCTATCTAATTCTTTATCTATTTATCTTTCTCTCTTTCTACCTTTGTATCTAACTATCTATCTGACTATTTATGTATCTATCTTTCAATCAATCATCAATCAATCTGTCTATCTATTTATCAATCTATCTTTTTATTTATGTATATATCTCCCTATCTATCTATCTATCTATCTACCTTTCTAATATTATTTTAATCTATCTGTTTATATATCTTCCTATGTATATGCCTATGTATTAGTCTATCTATCTGGCTATCTATCTATCTATCTATTTGTCCATCTATTTGTATGCCTATCTATCTATCTATCTATCTATTTATATATCTATCTAAATAGCTATCTATATCTCTATATACCTATCAAATTTCTATCTATCTATCTATCTATTTATCTATATACTGATCTATATATCTATCTTTATGTCTATCTCTCTATCAAACTTTTTGTCATTCTATTTATCTATCTATATATCTCTAATTTTTGGTTATGTATCTGTCAAACTCTCTGTCAATCTTTTTGTGTATCTATTTATCTATCTATATACATTTTTTTGTCTATCAATTTATCTATCAATTAGTCAATCAATCTATCTATCTATATATTTATCTATCTAACTATCTATCTCTCTATCTATATGTCTTTTAATCAAGCTATATAATTTCTATATATTAGTCTATTTATCTTTCTAACTATCTCTCTATCTATATATCTTTCTATTTGTCTATATATCTGTATATCTATCTGTCTATCTATAAGTCTATCTATATGTCTATCGATTTGTATATCTATGTGTCTATCTATTAGTAGATCTATATGTCTATCTATGTTTATCTATTTGACTATCTATGTATGTATATATATATATGTCTATCTTTCTATCTATATATTAATCCATCTATATATGTATCTTTCCTTCGATATATTTGTCTATCTCTCTATCAATATTTTTGTCTATACATATATCTATATATATGCCTATCTTTCTATCTATCTATTTGAGATAAATCTATCTATCTATATGACTATCTATCTGTATATCTATCTGTCTATATATCTGTCTATCTATTTGTCTATATATCTTTCAATATGTCTCTGTATCTATCTATCTATCTATATAACTATGTATCTATCTTTCTTTCTGTCTATCTATCTTTTTATCTATCTATCTATTTATGTAGCTCTCTATATGTCTATCTATCAAACTATTTATCTATCTATCTATCTATCTTATCTTTCTTTCTTTCTATCTGTCTATCTATCTATCTATCTATATATATCTATTTATTTATTTATTTGTCTATTCATCTATCTACCTATCTATCTATCTGTTTAGCTATATGTCTATTTATCTATCTATATTTGCTTATGTATTTGTCTATCTATCTATCTATTTATTTATTTATCTATCTATTTATCTATTTGTCTATATATCTATCTATTTACCTATCTATATATCTATTTATCTATCTCTCTTTCTCTCTATCTATCAATCTATATAATAATTTGTGTTAAATTTGTGTATCAATCTATCCATCAATCTATCTGTCAATATGTTTTTCAATTTGTCTATAAATCTATCTAATAATATCTTTATTGAATCTATGTATCAATCTGTATATTAATCTATTATTCTATCTATCAAAATGTCTATCTATATGTCTATCTATCTGTCTATATATATGTCTATCTATTTGTCTCTATATCTTTATCAATATATGTATTAATCAATCTATAAATCTATCTATTTATCTATCTAACTTTCTATCTGTCAATCTCTCTCTATTTATTATTCTATCTAGATTCTATGTAACTATCTATGTATTAATCTATCGATCAATCTGTTTATCTATCAATTTATCAATCTGTCTATCTATCATCAATCTATCTACTACCTTTATATATATATATATATATATATATATATATATCTATTTATCTATCTATATATGTACCTGTCAATCATATTGTCTATCAATCTATGTATAAATCTAATTATTTATTTATCTATCAATCTGTCTATCATTCTTTCTATCATTCTGTATATCTATCTATCTGTATATCTATCTATCTATCTATCAATCTGTCTATCATTCTTTCTATCATTCTGTATATCTATCTATCTGTATATCTATCTATCTATCTATCTGTATATCTATCTATCTGTATATCTATCTATTTGTATATCTATCTATATGTATATATATCTATCTATCTATCTTTAAATTTTTCAATCTATCATTCTTTCTATAATTTTGTCAATCTATCTATCATTATATCTATAAATTTGTATATCAAACTATATCTATATATTTGACTTTCTATCTAACTATCTAATTTTCTATTTGTTGGTCTATATATTAGTTTGTCTATCTATTTGTATGATTGTACATCAGTCTATTTGTCTGTCTATCTATATATCAGCTTGCTTGCCTGACTATCTACCAACCTCAGGGACTGATTGTTTGTTTATCTAACTAACTATCTAAATGTCTATTTTTATATTTGTAAGTCTATCTATCTATCTATCTGTTTGTCATTATATCTTTAATTCTATCTATCTATCTTTCTTTCTAACTATCTATCTATCTAATTATTTATTGATCTATCTATCTTTCTGTCTATTTATCTTTCTATCTATATATCTATCTATCTACCTAAATATATTATCTATCTTTCTATCTATTTGTCTATATGTATATCTTTCTGTCTATCTATCAATATGTTTATCTATCTATTTGTCTATTTGTTTTCCAATCTATGTATCTATATATCAGTGTGTATGTGTGTGTGTATATATATATATATATATATATATATATATATATATATATCTATCTATCTAATTATCTATCTATCTATAGGTCTATATATATCTATGTATCTTTCTATGTATCAATCTATCTATGTATATATCTATCTTTCTTTCTTTCTATCTATGTGTATATCTACTATCTATCTATTTATCTATGTGTGTGTGTGTATATATATATATATATATATATATATCTATTTATCTATTTATCTATTTATCTATCTTTCTATATTTCTTTCTATCTACATATCTATTTATCTATCTGTGTATATATCTGTATGCCTATATATTAATTTATCTATCTACTTATCTATATAACTATATATATATATATATCTGTCTATCTATCTATTTGTCTATATGTTTACGTGTTTGTCAATTTGTCTATCAATCAATCAATCAATATATTTGTCTCTCTCTATCAATATATCTATCTATTTTTCTATCTATGTATATATATATATATATATATATATATATATATTATATATCTATATGTCTATCTATTATTGTCTATCTATATGTCTGTATATATGTCTACCTATCTATGTATCTATCTACCTATCTATAAAATGATCTATTTATCTATCTATCTGTATATCTATATGTCTATCTATCTATCTATATATCTATTTATCTATATGACTATCTATCTGTCTATATATCTATCTATCTATATGTCTATTTATCTATCTATCTATCTCTATATATATCCGTATATCTATCTATTTATCAATTTATCTATCTATCTATATATCTATCTATCATTCTATATATCATTCTTCCTATCTATCAATCTATCTATCAATATATCTATCTATCTATCTATCTATTTGTAAATCTATGTTTCTATCAATATGTATATCTATGTATCTATTTATCTGTTTATCTATCTATATATCTATTTGTTTATCTATCTATCTATCTATCTATGTTTCTATCTATCTATCTATTTATCTACCTATCTATCTATCTATCTATCTATCTGTATATCTATTTGGCTCTCTATCTGTTAATCTGAGCGTCTATTTATTTAATTATTAATATATCTATCTATATATTTATTTGTATATCAATCTGTATATATACAGATATATATCTATATATCTATCTATATGACTATTCTTCTATCTATCTATCTATCTATCTATATTTTTGTCTATCTGTTTGTCTATCTGTCTATTTATCTATATATTTGTCTATCTATCTCTCTATCTATCTATGTATCTATCAATTTATATGTCTATCTATCTAACTGTCAATCTATATGTCTATCTATTTGTCTATCTATTTGTCTATCTATTTATCTTTGTATATGTTTATCTATTAGTCTATCCATTTATCTTTCTATATCTTTATCTATATAACTTTCTAACTATTTGTCTATCTATTCGTCTATCTATATGTTTATCTATCTATCTATCTATCTTTATATCTGTCTATCTATTTTTCTATTTTTCTATCTTTCTATCTATATATTTGTATATCAGTGTGTCTATTTATCAATCTATCTATCTGACTATCTATCTATCTATCTTTCTATTTATCTATCTATCTATTTGTCTATCTATCTATCTATCTTTTTATTTATTTATCTATATATCTATCTATCTGTCTATCTATCTATCTTTTTATATCCATGTCTATCTATCCGTATATATATATATACACATCTATATGTCTACCTAACTATCTATCTATCTAACTATTTATCTTTCTTTCTTTCTTTCTATCTAACTATTTGTCTAATTATCTATCTATCTATCTATCTATATATCTTTTGATCTTTCTAAATGCCTTTATATCTCTCTATCTAACTGTTTATCTATCTATCTATCTAAATATCTATCTAATAATAAGTTGATCTGTCTATCTATCTATCTATCAATCTTTCTATTTCTATATCTATCTTTCTATTTATTTGACTGTATATATATTTGTCTATATATATATATATATATATGTTTATTTATATGTCTATCTATCTGTATATCTATATTTCTATCTATCTATCTATCTATTTTACTATCTATATGTGTGTGTGTGTGTGTGTATATATATATATATATATCTATCTATCTGTGTATCTCTATGTCTATCTATGTGTATATCTATCATTCAATCTATCTGTCTATGTATATCTTTATGTCTACCTAATTGTCTATCTATTTATCTATCTATCTTTTTAACAATCGATCAATCTATCTATATGTATGTCTATCTATCTATCTATCTATCTATCTCTCTATCTGTCTATCTATGTGTCTATCTATATAATTATCTATATATCTATCTATATATTTATTTGTATATCTAGCTACATATATACATATATATATATATATATATATTATATATCTATCTATAAATCTATCTATATGACTATATTTCTATCTATCTATCTATATTTTTGTCTATATGTCTGTCTGTCTATTTATCTATTTATTTGTCTATCTATCTATCTATTTATATGTCTATCTATCTAACCATCTATCTATCTGCCTATCTATCTATCTATCTTTCTTTATGTTTATCTATTAGTCTATCTATCTTTCTATATCTCTATCTATATAACTTTTTAACTACTTGTCTATCTATATGTTTATCTATCTATCTATCTTTCTTTCTTTATATCTGTCTATCTATTTATCTATCTTTCTATCTATATATCTATATATCTATGTGTCTATCTATCAATCTATATATCTGACTATCTATCTAACTATCTATCTGCCTATCTATCTATTTTTCTATCTATCTATCTATCTATCTATTTATCTATCTATCTCTTTATTTATTTATCTATATGTCTATCTATCTATCTATCTTTCTATATCCCTGTCAATCTATCTGTCTATATATATATATATATATATATATATATCTATATGTCTACCTAACTATCTATCTATGTATCTATTTATCTATATGTGTTTCTTTCTATCTAACTATTTGCCTAATTGTTTTTCTATCTATCTATATGTATATCTTTGGATCTTTCTAAATGTCTTTATATCTCTTTATCTAACTATTTAGCTATCTATCTATCCAAATATCTATCTAATAATAAGTTGATCTATCTATCTTCATATCTATCTATCTTCATATCTATCTATCTTCATATCTATCTATCTTCATATCTATCTATCAATCTATCTATCAATCTTTCTATTTCTATATCTATCTTTCTATCTATTTGTCTGTATATCTGTTTGTCTTTATATCTATAATATATTTTTATCTTTATGTCAATCTATATGTCTATATATATTTCTATCTATCTATCTACCTATCTATATGTTTATATATATATATATATATATATATCTATCTATCTATCTATCTATTTGTGTATCTTAATGTCTATCTATGTGTATATCTATCATTCAATCTATCTGTCTATGTCTATCTTTATGTCTACCTAATTGTCTATCTATTTAACTATCTATTTATCAATCCATCTATCTTTTTTTTCTAACTATCTTTCTAAAAATCGATCTGTTTATCTATCTATCTATTTTCTATCTATTAATCTATCTATCTGTCTGTCTATCTGTGTCTATCTATCTGACTATCTATATGTATATCTTTGTGTCTATCTATCTGTCTTTCTATTTGTCTATCTATGTAACTATCTTTCTATCAGTCTATCTCTCAATCTCTATATATATCTATATATATCTCTATCAATTAATCTATCTATATATCTGACTTTCTATCTGTCTATAAATCCACCAATCTATCTATTAATAAATTAGTCTATCAATCTTTCTATCATTATGTCTATGTATTTATCTATCTTTTTGTCTGTCTGTCTATCTACCTAACTATCTATCTTTTTGACAATATATCTATCTGTCTGTCTATTAGTCTTTATATCTATCTATATTTTTTTATCAATCTATCTATCTATCTGTCTGTCTGTCTGTCTATATTTTGACTCTCTATCTATCTATATCTATGTATCTATCTATTTATCTATCTATCTATTTTTCAATCTATCTGTCTATCTATCTATTTATTGTTGTATCAATCTATTTATCAATCAATCAATCAATCAATCAATCAATCAATCAATCAATCTATCTATCTTAATATCTATCTATCTATCTATCTGATAATCTATCTGTCTTTCTATATGCCTTTCTATGTGTCGATCTTTCCATCTATATAACTGTCTATCTAACTATCTATCAATTTATCAACCTATCTTTCTTTCGATCTATATGTTTAACTACATGTCTATTTATTTCACTATCAATCATTCTATTTGTTTATCGATCAATCTATCTATCTAGTTGTATATCTATCTATCTATATTTTGTGGAATAATCTAAATACCTATCTGTGTGTGTGTGTGTGTGTGTGTATCTGTCTATCTACCAATCTATCTATTTATCAATCTATTTGTCTATCTATTAGTCTTTCTATCTACGTGTCTATCTTTATGTCTATCTATCACTCTAAATATTTGTCTTTCAATCTGTATAACAATCTGTCTATCAATCTATTTATCAATATGTCTATCTATATGTTTATCAATCTAAATATCTATCTATCTGACTATCTATCTATTTGTCTATTTGATTTTATCTATCTATCTATCTATCTATTTAACCATGTGTTTGTATGTTTGTATGCATGACTATCTACTTACAATGACTATCTGTATGTTTGTCAATCAATATATCTATCTATCTATCTGTATATCTATCTGTATATCTATATGTCTATCTATTTGTCTATTAATCTCTTTATTTATCTATCTATTTATATGTCTATCTATCTATCTATCTATATGTCTGTCTGTCTAATAATATAACTATCTATCTATCTTTTTATTTGTAGATCTATTAGTCTATCTTTCTATATATATATATATATATATATATATATATATATATCTGTCTGTCTATTTGTATTTTTGTTTATCTAACTATCTATTAATATCTATATCTATTTTGTTGGGCAATCGCACTTCCACAGGTAGTGAGATTAAGAACAGAAAACACAGAAATAACACAGAAACAAGCAATATATATTCTCAATCCACAAGCATCCATGACAGAATTAAAATGAGAAATCAACACAGCAAATAACGTGGTTCGCTAGTCGCTCAGTACGACTAGCTACCTCCACCAGAAAACGCTTATGCGTTATAGATTAAAACCAAGAATAGTATGTCTTACAGTATACAACATTCGGCAGTCGTGAAATCGCGCAGATAGAGAGGAGAACGAAGATAAACAGTTCAACCGGGTCAAAAAATAGCCGCCCGAAAAGATAAACAGTTCAAGCGGGACCTCCGTTATTGTGCTACTACTGCATCCCCGGGCTTTTAATATTTTATTTCTTGCACTTACATGAAAATATTAAAAACAGATTATTAAGTTAAAACAAATTACATGTACAGCATATTTTCTATAAATCTATCAATCTATCTATTTGTCTTTCAATGTTTCTATCAATCTGTCTATAAATCTATGTATCATTCTATCTATCTATATGTCTATCTATCAATCTGTGTCTATTTACTTGTCTAATAATCTATCTATCTATCTATATGTCTAGCTATCTATTAATTAATCTATCTATTTATATATCTATCTATATATCAATCTTTTTATCTATCTATCTTTCTATCTATTAATCTGTCTGTCATTATGTCTATTTATTTATATATATATATATCTATCTATCACTATGAATATCAATCAATCAATCTGTCTATCTATCTATCTATCTATCGATCTATTAATATGTCTATCTATCTATATATTAATATATCAATTCGTATATCTATGTGTCTAATTATTTGTAAAACTATCAATCTATATGTACATCAATTTGTCTATCTATTTTTCTATATATGTGTCAATCTATTTATTAATCTTTCTATCTAAAAATATGTCATTCTATCTGTCTAGCTAATTGTCTATTTATTTGTCTATCTATCTATCCATCTATCCATCTATCTATATCTTTATGTATCTAACTAATTATTTGTCTATCTATCTATCTATCAATTTGTCTATCTAACTATCTATATAACTATCTTAAATGTGTCTATCTATATTTCTATCAATCTATCTATAAAATGTATTATCATCTTTATATATATCTATCAATTTGTCTATCAATCTATCTTTCTATCTATTTATCTATATTTCTATATAGCTATCAATTTATCTATCTATTTGTCTATCTATCTATCTATTTGTCAATTAATTGTCTATCTATCTATGTATATATCTTTCTATCTATCTATTTATATAATTATTTGCTTACCTATCTGTCTATCTATCTGTATGTCTGTCTATTAGTTTATCTATATATATATTAAACAATCTATCTATCTATCTATTTGTATATCAAGCAATCTATCTATCTACCTATCTGTATAACTATATATTTGTCTATCTATCTATCTATCTATCTATCTATCTATTTTTCTATCCTTTTATATATTTGTCTATCTTTATATCTATCTATCTATCTATCTATATGTCTATTAATCTATCTATCTATCTAACAATCGATCTATCTATCTATATGCATATATATATTTATGAATCTAATCTACCTACCTATCTGTCTATCTATCTATCTATCTATCTATCTATCTCTCTCTCTCTCTATCTATCTATCTATATATTTTTCTGTCTATCTATCCAATTATCTATAAGTCTATCTATCTATCTATTTATCAATCAATCAATCAATCTTTCTATAAATTTATCTATCAATCTATCTTTCAATCGGTCTAAAAATCTATCTATCAATCTATCTTTCAATTTATCTGTCTATCTATCTATTTATATCATTTTATCTATCTATCTATCTAAATGTCTATCTAGATACTATTTAATTACTATCTATCGATCTATATATTTTTATGTGTAATTATCTATCAATCAATCTAGTCAATCTATCTGTCTATTTATTTGTCTATATAATAGTGTATCTCACTTTGTGTTTACTTAACTATCTGCCAACATGACTCTTTGTTTGTCTTTCTGGCTTTCTTTCTTTCTATCTCTCTGTCAATTTATTTGTCTATATATCAATCTATCTATGTGTTTAGCTATTGATCTATCCTTCTATCTATTTGGTTTGTTTAATAATTTGTCTATCTATTTGTCAATCTAACTATCTAACTATCTATGTATCTATCTATCTATCTGTTGGTCTATATATATATATATTATTATATCATTCTCTCTATCTATCTAACTATCTATTAATATGGTTTATCTATCAGTCTATAAATCTATTTATCAATCTATCTATAACATTGATTATCATTTATCTATTATTCTATTGTGTCAATCTTTTTATCATTATTTCTATCTATCTATTTATGTTTCTAACTAACTATCTATCTATATATTTATCTATCTATCTAATTATCAGTCTATCTATCTTATTATCTATTATCTATCTATGTTCTGTCTATATATCTATCTTTTTTTCTTTCTATATATCGATCTATTTGTCTTTCTATCAATCAATTAATCAACATGTCTTTCAATCTCTCAATCAATCATTCTATAAATATATGTATCTATCTATCAAACAAAAAATCTCTCTCTATTTGTTTATCTATCTATCTATTTATCAGTATTTGTATATCTATCTATCTATATATTTCTCTATCTATCTACCTATCTATTGTTCTATATATATATATATATATATATATATATATATCTAATTATCTATCTTTCTATATGTCTATCTATTTGTTATCTATTTGTTTATTTATTTTTCTATCAATCTTTCTATCAATCTTTCTATCTATCTGCTATTAATTTGTATATCAATATGTATATCAATCTACTTAGATATATGTTTATCAAAATGTCTATTAATCTAACTATCAATTTGTTTATGTATATGTCTATATATCTGTCTATCAATAATTCAATCTATTTGTCAATCTATATATTAATCTTTATGTCTAACTAATTGTCTATCTATCTAGTAGTCTATGTGTCTATCTAGTATTTCTGTTTGTCTATCAATTTGTATATCTATCTATCTATCTATGTATTGTATATCTAACTATATATTTATCTTACTATCTATCTAATTTTTTATCTATTTGTATATCTATCTATTTATCTAACTGCCTATCTCTATGTATATCTATCTATCTATCTATATTTTTATTTGTTTATCTATCTTTCTATCAATCCGTGTATCAATCATTCAAACAATGTGTTTATCAATCTGTTTATCTTTATATCTATATATCTATTTGTCAATATGTCTATTTCTTTATCTGACTAGTTGTCTTTCTATTTGTTTGCCTATCTTTCTATCTATTTTTCTGGCTATCTATCTACCTACCTAATTGTTTGTATACCTGACTTTTTGTCTACATACTATCTGTATGCAAGACTATTCACCTCTTTGTCTATCTAACTATATGCATATTTAGCTAACTATCTAATGATCAATCTATCTGGCTATCTTTCTTTCTACATATTTTTCAATTTATTTATGTATCTATCTAATAATATATCTATCTATCTAAATATCTTTCTATTTCTCAATCTATTTTATTATATATCTGTCTTTCTATCTGTCTATCTATCATTATATATGTATCTATTTATCTATCTAACTATCTACTATCTATCAATATGTATATCTTTATCTATATCTATCTATATATCTCTCTTTCTTTCTAATAACTTGACATCTATTATTATCTATATCTATCTATCATCTATATACTTTCTAACTATATATATAAATTCTATCTATCTATTACCTTATATCTATCTATCTATCAATCTGTATAATTATATATGTATTATCTATATATCAATCTGTATATCAATAAGTTGAACAATCTTTCTATCAAACTATAAAATCAATTTTTCTATCTATATATCGCTTTGTCTATCTATCTTCTATCTATATATCTATTTATATGCCTATCAACCTGTCTATCTTCTAACTATCAGTCTATCTATCGACCTAATCTTTCTATACGTGAAAGTTTGTATGCCTACTATTTGTCTATGTGACTATCGGGCCATGCCATTATCTATCTGCCTATCTATTTGTCTATCTATCTATCTATCTATCTATCTATTTATCTATCTATCTGTCTGTCTGTCTGTCTGCCTGTCTGTCTATTTATCTATCTACTTATTTATTTATCTTTCTAATGATTAATCTATCTATCTATCTATATATCTATCAATTAATCTATCACTTTATATATAAATTTGTCTATCAATTAGTCTATCAAGATATCTATGAATCTATCTATAAATCTTTCTATCAATCTGTCTCTCAATCTATCTTTCAATCAATCAATCAATCTGTCTATCTAAGTGTCTATCAATCTTTCTATCTATATATATATCTATCTATCTATCTGTTTATCTTTCTGTCTATCTTTCTGTCTATCTATATATATATCTATCTATCTATTTACTTATTTACCTATCAATAAATCTGTCAATCTCTCTGACTATCTATATAACTATCTATCAGTCTAACTATCTATTTATTTGTCATTTATCTATTTGTCTATTTATCTATTTGTCTATCTTTATTTCTTTTTATCAATCTATCAATCTATATAATAATCTATCTATCTATCTATATATCTATCTATCTATCTATCTATATATCTATTTGACTATCTATCTTTATATCTTTCTTTCTATCTTTCTATCAATCAATCTATTTATTTATCAACTTTTCTATTTGCAAATCATTCTTTTTATATATCTGTCTTTCTATTTGTCTATCAACCTGTCTATCAACCTATCTATCTATCTATCTATGAATCTGTTTATAAATATGTCAATATATGTGTCTATATACGTATTTAACTAATTATCTATCTATTTGTATATCAATATATATATCTACATGTCTTTCAATCAATCAATCAATATTTCTATCTATACATCTATCTATTGATCTTTTTATTCTTTCTAACTATATATCAATCTACTTAGCTATCTATCTATTTGTCAATCTATCTATCAACCTATTTAACTATCTATCTATTTATTTATCTTTTTCTTTCAATCTATCTTTCTCACTTTCTCTCCGCCATTGTTTCTATCTATCTAAGTCTATATCTATTTTTCTTTCTATCTAGCATCTATCTCCCTATCTATTTGGCTATCTATATGTCTAATAATCTATCAAAATGTCTATTTATCTATCTATCTATCTATCTATTTATCTATTAATCTGGCTATCTATTTATTTATATAAATATATATTAATCTATTTATCTATATATCTATCAATCTATCTACCAATCTTACTATCAATCTATATATCAATCTATAAATCAATTTATTTATCAATCTATGTATCTTTCAATCTATCTATCTGTCTATCTATCTGTCAATCTATATATCTATCTAAATATCTGTATATTTATCTTTCTAATATATATATATATATATATATATATATATATATATGTCTATTTATCTATCTATCTATCTATATGTCTATCTATCTATTTATAAATCGATAATTCAATATATCTATCTATCTGTCTATCATAGTATCTATCGATCTTTTAATGTATCTATATGACTATATGTCTATTTATTAATCAATCTATTTGTCTATCTATGTATAGATCTTTTTATCTATTGGTCTAGCAATCTATTTGTCTGTCTCATTGACTATTTTTCTATGTTATTATCTATTTGTTGGACAATTTCGTTATTTCTCTGTTTATCTGTCTATCTATCTATTTATCTATCTATCTGTTTGTTTGTCGATATATATGTGTATCTATTAGTCCATTTATCTATCTATTTATCTATCTATTTATCTATCTGTATGGCTATTTATCTATTAGTCTACTTGAAACTCTATTTGCCTGGCTATTTATCTATTAGTCTACTTGAAAGTCTATTTGCCTGGCTATCTATCTGCCTGACTTTCTATCTACCTGATTATCTATCTACTCGATTATCTATCTATCTATTTATTTATCTATCTTTCTATTTATCAATCTATAATGAATAATTTTAACTATCTCTCAAATTATTAGTCTATCTATCTATCTATCTATCTCGGTATCTATCTATCTGTCTAACTATCTTTCTATCTATTTGTATATCTATCAATATATCTATCTATCTATTATCTATTAGTCAATCTTTCTTTCTATATTTTAGTCTATCTATCAATCTATATGTCAATCTATCTATCTATATATTTGTCTAACTATCAATTTATATATTTGTCTATATGTATGTCTATCTAACTTTTTATCTATTTATATATCATCATCTATCTTTTTTTCTATCTATCTATTTATTTATATGTCTAATAATAAATCTAGTTATCTATCAATCAATCAATATATATATATATATATATATATATCTATCTATCTATATGTCTATCTTTGTTTCTATCTATATATCTTTCAATCAATCAAACTATCTATTTATCTATCAATTTGTCTATTAATCTATTTATAAATCTATCCATCAATATTTCTATAAATTTATCTATCAATCTTTCAATCAATCAATCAATCTCTATATCTATCTATTTGTCGAACTATATATCTATCTATCTAGTTATTTATCTATTTTTTTATCTATCTACCTATCTGTCTATCTAGCTTTCTATCTAGTTATCTATCTATCTATCTGTCTGTATGTCTATCTATATGTCTATCTTAATCTATCTATCTATCTATCTATTCATCTATCTATCTATCTGTCAATCTATCAATTTGTCAATCAATCAATCAATCTATCTATCTAAATGTCTATCTATCTATGTTTCTATCTATCATCTATCTATCAAATAATATGTATATCTATCTGTTTATCTATCTGTCTATCTTTCTATATATCTGTTTTTTATTTATTTGACTATCTATTTATCTGCCTATTTATATATTTATCTATATATCTCTAAATGTATTTTTGTTTTTATCTATCTATCTATCTGTCTGTCTGTCAATCAATCTGTATATATATATATCATTCAATCAATCAATCAATCTATTTGTCAATCATTCTATCTATCAATCTATTAATCTATCTATAAATCTATCTATCTATCAAACTATCAATTTATCTATCTATGTATATGTTTTCTATCTATATGCCTATCTATTTGTTTGTTTGTTTGTTTGTTTGTTTGTCTGTCTATCTATTAGAGAATCTATTTGCCTAACTATCTACCTATTTGTCTGCCTATTAGTTATTTTATTTATCTATCTATCTGTCTATCTATCTATTTTTCTATCTACCTATCTATATATCTATTTATCTATCTAATTATCTATATATAAATTTATCAATCAATCTATCTGTCTATATTTCTATCTTTCTATCTGTCAATATATCTTTCAATGTAACTATATTTCTATATGTCTATCAATTTGTCTATCTATCTTACTATCTATCTATCTATCTATCTATATATCTATCTATCTAATAATATGTATATCTATATGTCTATCTATCTGTCAATTTATTATTATATCTATCTATAAGACAATCAACTTGTCTATTATCTATTTATCTTTCAACCTATCAACCTATCGATGTGTTTATTTATCTATTTATCTATCTATATATCTATCTATCTATTTATCTATATATCTATGAATCTATATTTCTATCTATCTTTATTTCAGTTTATCTCTCTATCTATTTGTCTATCTATCTCTCTATCTCTCTATATATCTAGCTTTATATCTTTCTATCAATTTGCTTATCAATCTGTCTAACTATATATCTATTTATCTATCTATCTTTTAGACTATCTATATATCAATCTCTGTATATGTCTGTCTATCTATATATCTATCAATCTATCTTTCTATCTTTCTATCTTTCTATCTTTCAGTTAATCTAGCTATCTATCTATATATCTATCTAACTATCTATATATCTATGTTCTATGTATATGTCTATAAATTTTTCTATCAATCTATATATTATTAAATTTATCAATCTACCTATCGATTTGTATATTAATCTATTTATCAAAATGTATAGGGATTTTTTCACAAGTCTATCTAACTATCTATATGTCTATATGTTTATTTATATGTGTAACTATTTATCTATCTATCTATCTATCTATCCATATATCTATGTATCTATTTGTCTTTCTATCTATCTATCTATCAAACTATCTATTATTTTTCTAATAATCTATGTATCTAAGTTTCTATTTATTTATGTATCTATCTGTCAAACAATCAATCAATCAATCAATCAATCAATCTATCTATCTATCTATCTATCTGCTATCTATCTGTATATCTATCTATCTATCTAACTATTTTTCTAACAATCTTTCTATCTACATATTTTTTTAGTTGTCTATCATATGCCTATCTTCCAATCAATCAATCAATCATTCTTTCTATGTATATATCAATCTATCTATAAATCTATCAATCAATCAATCAATCTATCTATCTATCAATATATCTATATTTCTATCTATCTTTCTATCTGTCTATCTATCTATCTATCTATATATCATTTCATCTTTTATTCTATCTATCTATCTATCTATCTATCTACCAATCAAATCATCTGTATATCTTTATGTCTATCTATCTATCTATCTATCTATTAATGCATCTCTCTATCTTGTTGCTAAATCATTCGCTAAATTTTGGATTTTAATAGCTAAAGAAATTCCGTCGCTGAATCCCTAGCTAATTTTTAGATTTTATTAGCTAGGGAAATTCCGTCTCTAAATCTGTCGCTAAATTATAGATTTTATTGACTAGAGTAATTTCATCGCTAAATACATCGCTAAATTTCCCACATTTCTTGAGTGAAATTTATTAAATATTCCATCACTAATCCGTAGCTAATACGTTGCTAATCCGTAGCTAATCCATTGCTAAATTCCCCACTTTTTTTCTGAGGTGGAATTTATGAAATTATTCCATAGCTAATCTGCCGCTAATCCATTGCAAAATTTTATTTTAATGAAAAAAAAAAAATCACTTGCTATTCCCTAACTATTTCCTAGCTAATCCTTCGCAATTTAGCTATGGATTAATCACTAGCTAAAATTCCCTAGCTAAATCAACATTTTCTTGTAGTGTAAATAGATAGATAGAAAATAGATAAATAGATTGATAGATAAATATATAATCATATAGATAAATAGTGATAGTGAGAGTGAGAGAGAGAGAGAGAGAGAGAGATATATATATATATATATATATATATATATATATATATATATATATATATATATATATATATATATATATATAGACAAATATATAGATAAATATATAGATAGATAGTTAGATAGTCAGATAGATAGATAAATAGAGAGATAGATAAATAAATAGATTTAAAGAGAGTTAGATATAGATATATAGATTTATAAATATATAGATAAACTAATAGATAGATAAATAGATATATAAATAAATAGATAGATGGATATCTTTATAAATAGACAAATAGATAGATAGTTAGATTGAAAAATAAACATATAGATAGGTAGAGATATAGATAGATAGAGATATAGATAGATAAATAGATATATAGACAGATAGATGGATGGATAAACCAAAAGACAGATAGACAGATAGGCAAATAGATAGAAATATAGATATTTAGACTTATAGATATATAAATATATAAATAAACTAATATATAGATTTATAGATAAACAAATAGGCAAATAGATAGACATCCAAATAGACACATATTCTTATAAAAAGATATCAAATAGTTTGATACACCAAAAGATAGATATATAGATTGATTGATTAAAAGATAGATAAATAGATAGACAAACAGATAGATAGATATTAAGAACCAGACACATAGACTCACATACACATAGATAGATAAATGCATAGACACATAGACAGTTGTACATATAGAGAGATAGATTGAATGATAGACAAATATACAGATAGATAGATAGAAAGATATACAAATAGATAGATAGATAAATATATAGATAGATAGACATTTAGATATATAGATAGATATATAGATAGACTATTAATAGATAGACAAATAAATTGATAGACATATATATAGATAGAAAGAGAGAAATATAGAAACATATAAAGATAGATAGATATAAAATAAATAGATAGATATATTAATAGAGAGATAGATTGGTAAACATATATAAATATAGATAGATAAAGAGGTAGATAGACGTATAGATAGATAGACAAATTGATAGATAGATAGAAAGATAGGTAGATAGATGGATAAACATATACACAGATAGACATATAGATAGATCAATAAACAGATAGATAGATAAACAGATAGATAGATAAATAGATAGATAGATATATAGAAAGACAAAGAGGTAAATATACTAATATACTTATATAAAGAAATATAGTTAGATTGTTCTACACAAAAAAAGATTAACAGATAGATAGCTATAAAGTTAGTTAATTAGACAAATAGACATATATAATAGAGTGATACACTAATAGATAGATAGATAGATAGATAGATATACAAATAGTGAGATATACATTTAGATAGATGGACATTTAGATAGGTAGCCACTTAGATTGATAAACAAATAGACTATTAGAAAAATAGACAAATAGACAGATAGACAGATAGACAGAGAGACAGATATACTTATAGAGTTATAGATTTATATACATATAGACAAATAAAGAGATAGATAGATAAATAGTTAGATAGATAGTTAGAAAGTTTGACAAAAAAACATATAAATAGATAAAATATAAAAAAATAAAACGTTAGACAGATAACCAGATTGAAAAATAGATAGATAGACAAATATATAGATAGATAGATAGAGAGGCAAATAAAGATATCGACAAATAGATAGTTTGATAGCTTGACAATAGATAGATAGACAAAAAGCCTGAAAGATAGATAGATAGACAAAAATCCTAATAGATAGATAGTTATAGAACTAGATAAATATATTGTTAGATAGATAGATATATAAATAAATAGATAGATAGTTAGATAGAAAAATATATAGTTAGAAATATAGATATTTAGACAAATAGGGAGGTAGAAAAATAGATAGATAGATCGAAAGACAGATTTATAAATAGATAAATAGATAGATAGGTAAATAGATAGACAGAATAATAAATAGATAGATAGATAGACATATAGATAGATAAATGGATGGATTGCTAGACATACAAATAGAGAGATATACAAATAGATAGATATATAGATATATAGATATATAGATAGATAGATACAAATATAGTAAGATTGAAAGTTAAATATATAGAAAGATAGATAGACAGACATCTAAATAGATAAATAGATAGTCATAAAGATAGATAAACAGAGAGATAAATATATAGATAGATAGACAGACAGATAGATAGATAGACTAATAAAAACATAGATAGATTGACTAATAGATTGATACATAGATCGAAGATAGAAAGACTGATAGGTTATTTGACAGATCAACTATTAGATAGAAATATTGTTGAATAGTTATATAGATACAATGCTTGATAAATAGATAGTTAGAAATTTATTTAATTAGATAGATATACAGAAATATACATAGATAGAAGAATAGATTGATAAATTGAAAAATATATAGATAGACACATAGACCATTTAGATAGATAAGCATTTAGACATATAGATATTTAGATAGATATACAATTAGATAAATATAAAAATTGATATTTAAATAATTAGACAAATAAACAGATAGACATTTATACAAATAGACATATAAAAAGATAGAGATTTAGAAAGATAGACATATAGATACATAGATAAATAGAGATATAGATAGATAGACATATAGATTGTTAGATAGATAGATAGTTAGAAAGTTAGAGAAATAGACATATAGATAGATAAAAAGATAAAAAATAGTCATATAGATAGATAAATAGATTGAAAAATAGATAGTTAGACAAATAGATAGACAGATAGACAAATAGATAGATTGATAGATATAAAAAAAAGATAAACAAATGGATAAATAAATAGATAGATAGACAAATAGATAGATAGATAGACAGATAGATATATAGATAGATATATAGATAGATATATAAATAGTTAGATATATAGACATATAGATAGATAAATAGATAGAAAGATAGACATATAGATAGATAGATGGATAGAGAGATAGATAGATAGATAGATAGACAGACATATAGATAGATGGATGGATAGAAAAATAGACATATAGATAGATAAACTTCTAGACTTATAGATAGATAGCTAAATATACACATAAACTGATAGATAGATACACAAATAAATAGAACAATAGATACATAGATTTATAGATAGATAAAATGATAAATAGATGGATAAATAGACAAATAGATACATATAAAGATATACTTATAGATAGATACACAGATAGATAAATAATAGATAGATGGAGAGAAAGTTAAATAGATATATAGATAGGCTATAGATAGATTGACTATTTAACAAATAGAGAGATAGATAGATAGATTGATTGATATACACTTAGAAAGATAAACAAATAGACATATATAGATATAAAAAGATATACTGATAGAAAAATAGATAGAAAGACAAATATTAGAGATAAATAAATGTATAGATATATAGATATAGATATAGATAGATTAATAGTTAGCCAGAACATTTATTGATAGATAGACATATAGATTGATAAACATATAGATGATAAACAAATAGATAGATAGATAAAAAGATAGATAGATAGTTAGATAGATAAATAGATAGATTGATAAATAGTAAAATTGATAGATCGACAGATAGATAGATATATATATAGATATATTAATAGATAGATAGATAGATAGATAGAAAGATAGACAGATATATAGATAGATAAAAAGATAGACAGATTAATTTATTAATAGATATATAGGTAGATAGATAGATAGGTAGATAGATAGATAGAATGATAGACAGATAGACTAAATGATAGATAGATAGAATGATAGATATATAGACAAAAAAAGAGTTAGAAAGATAGATAGACACATTGACACATAGCCAGATAGACTGATATATAGATATACATATAGATAAATAGATAAACAAATAGATAGATAGATAAATAGATATGCAAAAAGATAGATAGACAGATAGATATAATTAGATAGGTATATTGGTAGATAGAGAGAAAGATAGAAAGATATATATATATATATATATAAATACACAGATCGACAAATAGATAGATAGACAAATAGATAGATTGAAAGATAGGTAGACAAATAGAAAGATAGGAAGATATGTATATAGACAGATAGATTGATAGATAGACAAATAGATAAACTAGATAGACTGATATATAGATAGGAAGATTGATAGATGATTAGACAGACAGATAGATAGACAGACAAATAGACAGATACATAGATATATAGATAAATTGATATATAGATAAATGATAAACTGATAAACATTTAGATACCTAGGCACATTGATTGATAGATAGATAGACAAAAACACTACTAGACATATAGACAAATAGACAAATAGACAAATAGATAGATAGATAGATAAATAGATAGATATATATATAGATAGACATATAGATAGATAGATAGAGACAAACATATAAATAGATAAAGAGATAAACATATATTCAAATAGACTAATAGTTTAATTAATAATTTGATAGTTGATAAATAGTTAGATATATTGTTAGATAATTAGATAGTTAGACAATTAGATAGAAATATAGAAATATATATAGATAAAAAGATGCATAGATATATAGATAGATAGATAGAGAACAAATAGACAGACAAATAGATGGATGGATATAAAGATTGTCAGATAGACATATAGATAGACAATCAATCATCAGATATATAGATAGATTGATAGATAGATAAAAAGGTAAATAAATAGACATATAAAAAAAGAGAGATAGAGAGATAAATAGATAGCCATATACACACCTACATAAAAAGATATAGAAAGATAGACCGATAAACAAATACACCCATATGCTGATAAAAATGTAGATAGATAGAAAAATATGCATATAGATAGATTGATAGATATATATAAAAATTGACTGATAAATAAATAGATAAATAGACAGACAGACAAATAGATAGATATACACATAGAGAGAGATAGATAGATAGAGATATAGAAAGATAGACTAATAGAGAAATAGTCAGATTAATAGATAGATAGATAACACTACAAGAAAATATTGATTTATCTAGGGAAATTTAGCTTGATATAATATCCCTAGCTAATTTGCAAGGCATCAGCTAGGGAATAATAAGGGATTTTTGATTTTAGATTAAAATAAAATTTTATGATAGATTAGTGATGGAATAGAGATGGAAATATTCGATTGAAAATATTCTATTGCTAATATTTTTGAAGAATTCTACGCAAAGAAAAGTGGAGAATTTAGCAATGTATTTAGTGATGGATTAGCAACGGAAATAGTTGGTTAAAAAATTTACACCGCTAATGTATTTTCATTATTTTCTTGCAAATAAAAGTGTAGAATTTAGCGATGGATTTAGTGACGGATATAGTGATGGATTTAGCGATAGAATTTCTCTAGCTAATTAGATCGAGAAAAAATTCATCGCTAAATTATTATCTGAAATGTTTTTTTTCTATTTTATAGTTTATTGCAAGTGATTATTCCTTAAATTTTTTTTTCACAATATATATCCATTTAGCTAAGGAATTTCTATAGCTATTTGGGCTAGAAATAATTTTCATCACTAATCTTTAATGATTTAATTTTTTTTATATATTATTTGTTTTAATATTTTATTTAATTTTGTATATTAATTGTACATATGTCATGGTCTATAGATGAGTGATTCTTGAAAGACACATTCTCCTCGTATAATTATAAAAATAGATTATTATAAATAAATAATATAAAAAATATATTAATACAAAAAAATTAATTTTAATAAACACTACAATAACTTTTAATAAAGACTATAATAACTATTTAATTAAGACTACTATAACATTAAATAATTAATTCTATAATTTTATAAATTTTTAAAGATATTTTAAAAATAAATGAATATACATTAAAATTTCTACTTATAAAAAGATTAAATAATTCATTGTATAATAAAATATAATATATTTATAAAAATATCATAATTAATGAAAAAACTAGTAAATATTAATATTATTTTAAGTATAAAAAATATTTTTCTGCCTAAATAAAATTTTTTAAAAAAGAATTACTAAAAAATTAGAAATTTTTGAATTATAAAAAATTTTTAATTTTTTATTATATTTAAATCAAAATAAATTGATATTTAAAGATAAATACAGAGATGTTTGCTCTTATTGAAATTTAAAAGAACTAAATAATTGAGTAAAATTTATAATAATAGCTTTTTATATTTCATTTTTATTAAATTTACTAAATATAAATTTTTCTTAATATTCATTTCACTAAGTAATTTTAAAATTATATAAATTATAAATTATATCAAATAATATTAAATTTTATGCCTTTAAAATAAATTCATATTATCTTCATTAAAATTAATATGAATACTTAAAAATTTATAAACTTAATATATATATATTTATATAGTTTTTAACATAAAGAGTATTTATAGATTTTTAGTTTTTAACATAAAGAGTATTTATAGATTTTTAGGAAAGTGGCTTGAAGACCAATAATCTTTTCATATCTGCCTTGCTATATTAAGTTTACAAATTTTGTTGCCATTTAATTTGTTTTCCCATTTGGAAGGCCAAACATCTATTTTTTGAAATTATTTATATATTTATTGTTTAATTAATTTGATAATTAAAAATTAAAAGGTGTTTGATTTTCATGTATGTCTTGCTACACACATATTGACTTGTTGAAAATAATTTATTAAGTAAAAAAAATATGTCTTTATGTTTTATATATATTTATTGTATATTTAATGTTTTGATAATTTTAAATTAAAATATTAATGGAATTTTAAAACCTAATAAAACCTAATAAACTTAATAAACATAAGTGATTTTGTTCAGCATGCGCAAACATAAGTCGCGAATGTCCATAAAAACATATGGCTAGGGTTTGGGAAATACAAACACTCCACTGCATCGACACATTGTCATAGTCATGGATACCCATAAAAAATATCTATCTTTAAGGACCGGAAGCAATTTGAATCATGCTACTTTTACTGAACTACGAGGATGACAAAGCTAAATTAGTGCTATCGTAATAGCATTTGCTCATATGATCCTTGCTACGAGTGTAGATGCAAATCAAATTGTTCTAATGATTATTCATTGCAAATGCATTATTTGATTAGCTCTTCGTCTTTCATTATTTATTTAACCTGGTATTTTGAATGTAGCATTTATGTATCATTATTGACTATTAGGGCTTTTATGTTTAAAAGCAATTGAACTGATACTGAATCATTATTTGCAGGGGTACAGATGTTTATAATTGGCCTGGGTTTGGGAGACGAGAAGGATATCACGGTTAGAGGCTTTGAAGTGGTAAAGAAGTGTGAAAGAGTGTATATTTAAGCTTATACTTCTCTCATATCCTTTGGTCTCTCATTCAATTGTAGTAATGGTGTAGGGCAAATTCACCATCCTTTGTCATTCTCCGCCATCTTCGTCCACCATTATTGTCCATCATCTTCACACTATAAGAAAATATCGATTTAGCTAGGAAATTTTAGCTAGTGATCAATCCCTAGCTAAATTACTAGGGATTAGCTAGGGAATAGCAAGAGATTTATAATTTTTTTTTGAAAAAAAATACAACGGATTACTGACGGAAAATTTTTTGTAAATTAAGCACAAGAAAAGCAAGGGATTTAGCTACGCATTTAGCGACGGATTAGCGACAGAAAATTTTCGTAAATTCCTCTCAAGAAAAGCAATGATTTTAACAATGGATTAGCGATGAAATATTTTCGTAAATTCTGCTTAAGAAAAGTGGGGAATTTAGCAACGGATTTAGCAACGGAATATCTCATACTAATAAAAGCCTAAAATTAGTGACAGATTTAGCGATAGATTTTCCATAGCTAATAAAATCCATGATTTAGCGAAGAATTTTCTCTAACTAATAAAATCCGTAATTTAGTGACGGATTTAGCGACAGATTTTCTCTAGTTAATTATATGCTGAATATAGTGACAGATTTTAGTGACAGAATATCCCTAGCCAATTACATCATGTATATAGCGATGGATTTTAGTTATAGAAATTCCCTAGATAATTAAATCTAGAATATAGTGATGGATTTAGTGATGAAACTTTCATAGATAATTAAATCTATAATATTGTGATTAATTTAGTGACGGAACTTCCCTAGCGATAGATTTAGCTCTAAAATACATCAACCTAATTTTACACTCTGAAATAAAAAAAATAAAATCTCATTTTCCAATTTAAGAAATGGAGATTTAAACACGTTATCTCCACAGAGACAAAATTTCATGCCAGCATCTAGTCATAATTAATTAAAATAATAATAAGAATAAGAAGAATAAGAAGAATAAGAAGAATAAAAAGAATAAGAAGAATAAGAAGAATAAAAAGAATAAAAAGAATAAAAAGATTAAGAATATTGAAAACCCCACAGCTCTAAGAACTAGAGAGAGAAAGTTAGCTTTTTAGAGAGAGAAAGCATCAAGTTGTGCAAGAATAAGGCTAATACTTAGCCAAAATGGGGCAAAATGACTTCTTATTCAATAATAAGTCTTTTGTGAGCTTATTTAAGGGACCCGTGGTATTGCATATGAGGTTTGAAATAGAAATGGCATGGCACCGATATACATTCCCTCGGTAGATCTCAATAAACTTGTGGAGCCTTTCAATTACACCTAATAAAGAAATTTTTATATGGAAAACCTCTTGCGAAGGAATTTCATGAGTTTATAGACACCTTGAAGCTTAAGGGTTCTATAAAAATTGTGGATTATGATACTGAGCATACGGTTCTTCAATGCCTCAAAGAGGGAGATTTTCAAAGGCTATGGATGAGGTGTCAATGCATAATTATGGACTTTTCAATGAGAATTAAAAAATGGATGATAGATTTCAACCCGAAAGAGAAGGTCCCGATAGCCTCAGTATGGTTTATTTTTCCTAATTTACCTCTCCATCTATACAGTAAGCAATCTCTCTTCATCTTGGAAAATGTATGGGTAAACCAATAATGATTGATGAGGCCACTGCCTCAATGACTAAACCAAATAATCCAAGGATTTGAGTGGAGTTTAATCTCTTCTCATGCCCTCCACAGAAACTATGGATAGACACGATAATGAACAGGGGTTCTGGTAGTTAATTGTGCCTGAACATATCCCCAAATATTGCTTAAAATGTAATAGAATGAGCCATGGGTAGGAGGAATGTATGAATGGGATCCACATAAATGATACATTGGAATAATATTATGGTAGCGACAAGGGTAAAACTACATGGGTTAAAAAAGATATAAACAAAAAACTAATGCTATGTCAGAATATACACTCTTATAAGGAGTAAATGAAGGTGGGCAGTGATGGGGAGAAGAAAAATAGCACCCTACTGGATAACAATAAAAAATAAAAGGAAAATAGGGGCAAAGCATACACGTTTAATGAGGGATAGAGTGGAGGAAAAGAGCAAGGTCTAGAGTGGGCAGTGGTGGTATACATCAATAAGAATAAGGGAGAGATAGTTATAAAAAACAAAGAAATAAAAAATAAAATAATAGATAACAAGGAAGAAAATAGTAATGCCTCTAAGGCATTTTCTCATCTAAATGCTGAAAATAGAATATTAGTGGAAAACACACTAATAGCAGGCAAAAATAGGAGGGTCAACTGGTCTATCATGTTCTTGGGTCTCTTGTTCTTTGTGGGTCAACTGAACTCTATTGGTAGTGCTTGTAATGTTACTTCGTGAAGCTACATGTTCTAGGTGCACAGTCTTGAGGTTTGTGGTGCCTACAACGATGATGGTAGATTGTTTAAGTGTAGTTCTATAGGGAAAGTGTGAAATTGGGTATCATGAAGCACTCTTACTTTGTTGAATTCTATGTGCACCAAATATCATCTAAATAGATTTTTTCTACTGATGGAAACCCCATTGGGCGCTCATTTCAATCTGCAATCTATATGGAATATGTTAGAGGAGGATATCTTAAGGCATTTTTTGCTCTCGCTATCTCTCTATCTCGTTCCTTCTTTTGTCTCTCCCCCATCTCTCTCTCTCTCTCTTTCTCTCCTCCATTTCTCTCTCTCCCCCCACATCTCTCTCTCTCTTTGCAGTAGCAACGGCAACAATACGGTATATATGTACGTATATAGTCAGTATATACATACATATAATACTATATTATTTTATGTACATATATACTGAGTATATATATATATACTCAGTATATATGTACGCATAATACTGTAGTTTATATGTACTTATACTACAATAATATATGTATGAGTGAAATGTTAGTATATTTGTACATATTTACTACAGTAATATAATTTATCAAAACATAGTTTTTTTTATTTGATTTGGTGGTTTAAATTTCTTACAGATATGGTACAACATTGTTTCCCATATGAAGCTTGTATAAGTGAAGACATATTTAAAGAAACATGATGCACCGTGACTCAGATAACATTTTCGCAGTGAAAAGTTGGTGATTGGAGGAGTAGAGGGAGAGAAAGCAACATCAATGCATTGATAGATTATACTTTATGCACAGTCGATAGATACATTGATTAATAAGATGTAATATAATTTTTGTTATTTTTTTGTTTTAGTTATTTAAAATATTGTATTAAAATAAGGTATCAAATGAATTTTTTTGTTTAATTTAAAATTTTTATTTATAGCTTCTATTTTTATTAAATTTAATTTAAAAATATTAAATTATTTAATTAAATTTTAGTTTAAGCTTTATGACAATCTACTTTAATTTGTGTTTGTTCATGTCTATAATAACTATTTTTATCTACTTGTAAATTTGTTTGTGTGTCTCCGAATGTTGTGAGTAGAGTTTTAGCCTATTATAGGCATGTAAAAACCTATTATAAGTAGTAGTAGCAGTGACAGTGGTGGTAGTGATGGCAACGACGGTAGCGTAAGCGGCAGCGGCAATAAAGGCGGCCACGGAAGTGATGGCGTAGGGTGCTGCTATAGAGGTAGAGACGGGGGCCACAGTGGTGGTAGTAGTGGCGGGAGCGACAGTGGCAACAGCAGCGGGAGCGGGAGCGGCAAGAGTGGTAGCATCAGAGGCAGCAGCAGTGCCTGCAGCAGTAGCTACATCGGAAGCAGCGACAGTATTAGCGGTAGAGGCGACAACGGCAGTAGTGATGGCAGTGGTAGCAGTGGCGGCAGTGGAAGCAATGACATCACCGACATCGAGGGCAGTTGCGGCAGTGTCATGCAATGGCAACACTGGCATCGGGGATAGCGGCAGCAGCCTACAGTGGCCAACAGCATCAGCTGCAATAGCATTGCCGGCGGTAGTGGTGATAGTAGCAGTGATATTGGCAGCGACAACAATAACAGTAGCAATGGCAGGAGCGGTAGTGGGAGCAACATCAACAACACCAAATGAGGTATATACATATGAATAAAGACAGTATATACGTACGAATTAAGTCAGTATATACGTACATATAATACTGTAATATTTTCTGTACATATATATTGAGTATATTTGTACTCAATTTATATGTACACATAATTCTACTATTTTTTAATGTACATATATAGCATTAATATATGTACGAGTGAAATGCTAGTATATATTTACATATATACTGCAGAATTATATATGTATCAAAACATAACTTTTTTTAATTTGACTGAGTGGTTTAAATTTCTTACAGATATGATACTGCATTGTTCCTCATACAAAGCTTTTATAAGTGATGTGATTTTTCACTAGACATTATGTGCAGTGACTCGGACAACTTTGTCGTAGTAGAAAAATAATGATCGGAGGAGTAGATAGAGAGAAATCAAGGTCAATGGGTGGATATATTATACTCTATGCACTATCGGTAGATACATTGATGAATAAGACTAATTAAAATTTTGTTATTTTATTATTTCAATTATGTAAAATATTGAATTAGAATAAGATATTAAATGATTTTATTTTTTGTTTTTTATAAATTATTTATAGTTTTAATTTTTTTTCAATTTGATATAAAAATATAATATTATTTAATTAAACAATTTTAAAATATATTAAATTCAGAAATAATTTTTGAAATTAAAATTACAAGGGAAAAACACTTGCTAAATTAGCAAGGGATAAATCCATTGCTAAATTAGCAAGGGATAAATTGATTGCTAATTTAGCTAGGGAATTTTCCTTATCTTATTTTGCTAGGGAAATCTTAAAAGTAGCAATGGATTTTCCTTCGCTAAATATATTTAGCTAGAGAATATTTCTATCGCTAAAATTAATCGACCAGCACTTTAGCATGGGATTCTTCTGTCATTATTTTCGTTTAGCGACGGAAAATCTCATTTAGCTTGCTAATTTAGTTAGGGAATTTGTCTTTTTTAGCAAGAGATTTTTCTGTCACTAACTTTTTAGCTAGGGACACTTTCCATCACTAAATTTTAGCAGGAATCACTTTAGATAGGGGAGATATCCATTGGTAATCCATCGATATATCCCGTTTAGTGATGGAAACCACTCATTTAGCTAGGGAATTGTCCCTAGCTAAAAGTGATTTTTCTTGTAGTGTGTACTGAACATACAAAATATATGTTAAATATGAAGATGTATAAGAATCTATCTAAATAATCCAATATATCGATGTTTTTTAGAATGGAACTAAATCTTGGTAACCTTTGGATAAATACAATTGTAATATTCAATTTAGTTTTGATCGTTTGTTTAATTTTGATGGTTCATATTTGAAAAGAAACCAATTGTGTCATTGATATTGTTGCAAAAAAATAATAAAAATGTATAATTATGTGTGCAATCACACATGTAACTATAATTATAATTAAAACTTATAACAATATATATATAACTATATGTTTAACTATATATGTATAACTATTTATAAATATTTGTATAACTATATAAACTCTTTATAACTATATTTAACTATATTTATAACTATGTACACTATTTTTATAACTATATTTTTAACTATTTTTTTACCTATATAATATTTTATAACTATATGTGTAATTCTAGATAACTATATTTTTAACAAAATATATCATGTGTATAATAATATATAACTATATATATTTGTATTTTACTATATGTATAACTATAAAAATGTTATACATAATTATATCTTTAACTACATACATATTTATAACTATATGTATAATTAAATATAATTATATATAACTTTATTTATAACTAAATATATTAGAGGTATAAGAATATATAACTATTAATAATTGTCTTTTACTATATGTATAACTACTTTTATAAATAAAAGGATGATAACATATAATTATATATAACTTTTTAAAACTATGTTTATAACTATATATTACTATGTATACTTATATGTAACTATATTTATAACTATATGTATAATAGTATATGATGACTATATATAACTATGAACTATTATAACTAAAAAAATATTTTACCAATCAAATTTTAGTAAATGGATTAAATCTATTAATAACTACGGACATAATACCATCAAAATTTTAATTTGGAGTTTTCCAACAAATTTAATAATAGATTACCATATGATATTTTCAAATGATAAGATTACACTCTTTTGATTACCACTAGAACCAACAAAAGACTTGGTTGGTCCTACTGGTGTTGGGAAGAGCACGTTAGCTTCTGAAGTTGTGGGATGCACGAATAAATGGTCCCACGCAGACACAGCCTCATTTTCTGATTTGAAGCCATTAGACATTGCCACGGTCCTTCATATGGATAGGTTCCATCTTTACTGATCCTTGCTGGATCAAAAAGAGGCTAAACTTCTATTATCTTTTCATGCATTCTGAAATACTTTATTTTTTCCTTCTCTCTCTCTCTCTCTCAAAACATCATTACTAGCGATCATTTAGATATTTGTTGAAGTTTTCGAGTCATCAATCTAGTTAAGCTGAAAAAGTCCTAAGCATTAATATGTGCTCTCTTAATTAGCTATTTTATACCAAATATTTTTTTATTAAATTATCACTATCACTTCAATTTTTATTTAATATATTAAAATAATATGTTTTCAAGTTTGTTCTTGACACTCTTATTTCGTGCGATTCTGTGTTGTCACTGATTAGACCCGTGACTACATTTTATCATTAATTGGTAGAATTAAACTATTGAATTATTAATTATCACAATGATTTCTAATGAAATTCAATAAAATGTGTTCATTCTGCTTAATCTCCTTCTCTT
The DNA here is from genome assembly GCA_029783825.1 of Sapria himalayana. Lineage (NCBI taxonomy): Eukaryota > Viridiplantae > Streptophyta > Magnoliopsida > Malpighiales > Rafflesiaceae > Sapria > Sapria himalayana. The sequence goes on from JAREIK010000085.1 coordinate 37,993, forward strand.
GCATGTCATAGTTTCAAGGATGATGACAGGCTGAACATGAGGAACTGGGGCTATTACGAGCCATCTTTCAAGGGGCATCTTGGTCTGCAACTGATACCTAGTGTGGGAGATCACAACACAAAGCCTTTCTTACCGGAACATGATCTTAACAACTTTATCGTTAATGCCAAAAATCCATTCCATCCCCACGAATGCATTGTCTCCAACACCTTTCTTGCACTAGATTACATGAGAAATGACTAGATAAACCAAAGAGATAAGTTTTTGAGCATGTTACCTCCAAATGCTTCTTATCCTGTTCTCAGATAAACTTATGGAGCTCAACCATTGTAGATTCTACATCCACATGATTCTTTGCAAGATGAAAGGATTTGTAAAATCGATCAACCAAGCCATGACGAACAAGATGGCCAACCAATAAGAAAGCAAAGTGGGGATCCACCAAGAAAATCAAAACTAGAGAAACCATGGAAACCAAAGGATCCAAACTCCATTCTTATTCCATGTTTGAAGCTCCAAAGAAATGCTTGGACATGGTCATCAATAGAAATGACATGGATATCTATGGCATTCCCATACCAGTATGCAAATTGCACAGGCAAGTCTCAACAGTGTTATCGATGGGGTTGAGGTGGGTGCCAATCCGCATGCTGCACAACTAGCACATCGATGTATCCCCTACTTTTAATCATGAATAGAAGAGGAGTGAGAATAGCTGGGAGGAAGATGAGTCAAGATGCCTTGCTATATGAAGTTTGCAAATTTGTAGCCATTTGTTTTTTTTAATATTTGGAAGACAACATCTAATTTTTGAAGTTTTGTTCCTCTTGTTTTCTTTGAATATGAATTATTTTTTTTGAGTGCATATTGTTTTTATATAGTGCATATTATTTTTATGGAGTGCATATTAATTTGTTCTATAGTTATGTTGATACATACTACGAAGTGATGGTCCTTGCTTCTAACTAAGAGAGGAACCATATAACAGAAGAAGCTATAGGGTTGATGGGCCAATACAATAAAGCTAAGCAATTAAAATCACTGGTGCAAGCACATAGAGAGGGGAATAAATGTTCTAAAAAGCCACACGAGAGCATGGTGTTGTGGAGGGTGGCGGGGCAGAGCAACCCCCTTATAGACCTTGGGACCGGGAGAAAATTCTGGTTGCGGGGAGGTAGGGTGCGAACATTGATGCGCCAACCCTGGCTCACTGCTTGTCTTCTAGGTTTTCCTCTAAGAGATTTTAGATATATTTTTGAAAATTTAAATAAGATTTGTATTTCTTATAAATGTTGATAGTGATGTTTTGTGCCTTCTTTGTGAAGTATAAAAGGGATAATACTTTACCTGCTATTCTATATATATATCTATACCTACTATTCTATATCTATAAGACATCCATATATACTATAGTGTATATGTATATATACTACAATATATATGTACATATATACTTAGTATATATACATATACACTATAATATTATAAGTACATATATACAATATATAACTATTTTATTAATGATCATGATGTTAGCGATATTGTTTATCTTTTGCTGGGTGCCATGTTCTCTACTTTATCAATTGATATGTTGTTCTATTGATAGCTTTTTTGAGGAAGAATTAGCATGGCGTACACTTTGAGGCATGCCTGGCACCCACAAGTACACTTCGAGAGTGATATCGAGGTTATTCATTCTAAGAGTTGCCCTAATAAAAATAATATGGTATATAAGGGCATTGTTTGTATGAGGTTAATCATCAAGTATATTATATTTATTTTAGGTTGTGTGATTTTTGGTAATGACCATTTCCATACATTAATGATTAAGTTGAACTAGAAAGGTGTAATATATGGACAAGATAAAAAAAATATGAGAAGATAGGAAAATAGTGTGTGCATGTGTGTGTGTGCGTGTATGTGATTAGACACATATAGTTATACTATATTCTTGTTGTATGCATGTATATTGCATATATACATGTTTATGCATTTTTAAGTAAATGTAGAGAAATATCTGATGCATACGTGCATGATAGTATTGTTCATTAGTTTTTTTATTACTGAATATTACAGATCATCTCTGTTAATCCCAAGCCTTTTCTTAACAACTTGACTAGGAAGACGGTCATTGTAAAACTCAAGTGGGGAATAGAATACAAAGCTGAGCTACCTTGTGTACTTTTCTTGTGCATTGCATTTTTTTTCTAATTTTTTTGGTTTCTTTCAAGTTTCTTTGCTTAAGTGGATTCCTATATGAACCTACAAGTGTGCAAAAATTCAATACCACACAGCCTGTTATCATTTCAACTTCCATTTCCCTTTTGTTTGGCACTTTCTAACTTTCTTATAATTAACCATGAACCGATTAGTGAAGCTAGGCAACGAAGAAGAATATGTTGATGGGCAATTCACTGGAAATCTTTGAAAAATCTTGATTTGATAATTTAAAAATAAGCTCATGATTATCGCATTGTGTGAAATTTCTAGAAATTGGCTGTTTGTGTTGCATGTGCTAGTCAACCTATTTATCAGAGGCATTGTATTTTGTTCTTTATTGGTTTGTAAATGTAGTATGTTATACTCCATATGTAGGTGTAACAATTGTTTTTATTTGTGTGGAGTACCAGAGGACAAAGAACTAGTAGATGCTAACCATGCCTGAGAGACCTATATGTGTGTTTTTTAAGCGCTAGATTATTTCTTTTGTTGTCTTTGATGGTATGTGTATTTGCATGAAAGTACATGTGTGTGTGTTTACACAGAAACACATGCACATAGATACATGCACAAGTATACATACATGCAACAGATCACAAGGTTAAAAAAAGTGTTGTTGGAAGAGCAGCTAGATGCAAAAAGAGCATTGGCAGATAAAAGGAAGAAGAAGTTAGAGGTAGAGAAGAAATGTAGAATAGAACTAAAGGAAGCAATGTAGATGGCCATGGAGGGACATGCTCGGGTGCTAGAACAGTATGCAGATCTAGAGGAGTTGTGGGAGAGAAAGTAATATCAATTTCACGAACAGATTATACATTATGTACTGTCATTAGATACATTGATGAAGAATAAAATGTAATCAAGTTTTGTTATGTTTCTGTATTAACTTTGTAACATATTGTATCAAAATATTTTATTAATAGATTTTATTTGTTGTTAATTATAATTAATGGTTTATAGTTTAAGTTTTTATTAAATTTAATATAAAATTTTAAAAATATGTAATTAAATTTAATGTAAAAAATTAAAAATGTGAAAATAATTATGGAATTAAAATAGCTAGAGATTTTTTCCCCCGCTACTTTAACTACGGAATATTCCCTCGCTAATTTAGTAAGAGAATTTTTACTCGCTAATTTTGCTAGGGAATATATTTACTAATTAATTTTTGTGATAAACACTTAAGATTGTGAAAAGTTGCATTGTTAATCCATTGTTATATCCACTTTAGTGACAGAAAACCCCCATTTAGCTAGGGAATTTTACATAGTTATTTGAGATTTTTTTTGTAGTGTAAACATATAGACATATGGATAGATAGATAAATATATTTATGTGTATATATATATATATATATATATATATATATATATATATTGATAGATAAATTTATCAACAAATAGAAAGATAAATACATATAAGCATAGACATATAGATAGAAAGATTTATAAATAGATAGATATATAGACATATAGCAAGATATACAGATTGACATATAGACATATATATAGATAGATGGATAAATAGATATGTAGATAGATAGATAGATAAATAGAAATATATAAAGAAAGTTAGATAGCCAAATAGATACAAAGACACATAGAGAGCCAGATATATATATATCTATATGTAAAGATATGCATATACAAAAATAGAAAATAGACAAATTGAAAGATAGACAACTAAATAGATAGATAGATAGATAGACACATAGAGAAAATGACATGATATATAGAAAGATAGATAAATAAATAGACAAATAGATAGATAGACAAATAAATATATAGGTAAGTAGATCGATAGATAAGACAATAGAAAGAAAGATAAATAGAAAAATATATAATTAAACAAAAATACAAATAGATAGACAGATAGACATATGATAGATTAATTTATTGACTGATAAATAGTCAAATAGATAGATAGATAGATACAAAAATAAATATATAGATAGATAGGCACATCGGTAGATATATAGATAGATATACACATAGATAGATAGATATATAGAGGAAGAAAGTTGATAACTAGATAGATAGACAGGTAGAGAGAGAGAGAGAGATATATATATATATATATATATATATATATAGACAAAGAGATAGATTAAATGATATACTAATAGACTGATAGATAGAAAGATAGTTAGATAGTTAGATAGATATATAGAAAGATAGGCATTTAGACAAATTGACAGATTAAAAGAAAAACAACTAGATATATAGATAGATAGACAAATAAATAGACAGACAGACATATAGATAGATAGACATATAGATAAAAAGATAGATAGATATAAAAATAGATAGATTGACAAATTAATTGATAGATAGACAGACAGAAAGATAGTAAGATATTCAATATATAGATAGTTAGATAGATATATTAACATAAACATATTTAGATAAAAAACAAATAAACAGATGAACATATAAATCGATAGACAAATAGATAGACAAATAGATAGATAGATAGATAGATACATACATAGATAGATATATAGATAGATAGTAAATAGAAATATAAATAGATAGATAAATAGATAAACTATTAGACTAATAAACAACTTGATAGATAGATAGATATACATACAAATAGATAGATCGCCACAAACAAATAAATAGATAGATAGTTAGATAGATAGATAAATAGATATAAAGATAGACAGATAGATAAATTTACAAATAGATAGATAGATGTACATTTAGAGCGATTAACATATAGATAGATAGACATATAAAATGATAGTAGTATAGACAAAGAGACAGATAGAAATATAAAGAGATAGGAGGATAGATAGATAGATATACATAAAGATATATAGATTAATAGATAGATAGATTTAACAATAGTCAGATAAATATATAATCATTGATAGATAGATAGTTAGATAGATAGATAGATATATAAGCAGATAGTTAGATAGATAGACATATAGGCAGATAGATAGATAAATAGATAGATAGCTAGATAAATAGATAAGACAAATAGACACATTAAAAATATGTAGAAAGATATATAGATATGGTGATAGATAGATAGATAGTCAGATAGAGAGATAGACACGAAGACAGACAGACAGACATATAAATAGACACATAAAATGATCGATTTAGATATAGATCAACATACAGCTATGCAGATAGGTTGACATATTTAAAAATAGATAGACATAGAGATAGGCAGATAGAATGATAGAAATATAGATATATAGATATATAGATAAATGGATAGATATATAGATTGATAGATATAAAGATAAATAGACTAATAGACATATAGAAAGATTTATAAAAAAGAAAGATAAATAGATAGATAGCTAGATAAATATATAGACAAATAGTAGATAAATACATAGACAGATAGATAGATAGATAGATAGATCAATAGATAGACATTTAGATTAATATATAAATAGTTAGATAGATTGATAGATAGAAATAGAATAGATAGAAAGATTAAAGATATATAAATAAATAAATAAATAGATAGATATATCAACATATAGACAGATAGACATATAGATAGTCAAATAAATAAATAGATAGATATATAGTAAAATAAACATATAAAAATTATGCACGAATAGATTGGTAGATTGACAAATATGTAGATATTTATATATATAGATAGATAGATATAAATAGATAGATTGATTGATTTACAGATAAATAGTTATATATATAGATAGATAGATATATAGATAAGTAGATAGATATATAGATAGATATATAGATAGATAGATAAATAGACATATAGATAGATAGCCATATTTAGTGATAGATAGATAGACAGATAGATAGATAAACACATAGATAGAAAGATAAATTGATAGAAAGATAGGTAAATAGATAGATATATAGGCAAATAGTCGGATATATAGATAGATAGACATACATATACATAGACAGATAGATACATAAACATATATAAAGATATACAAATTAATAGATAGGCATAAAGATAGATACATAGATAAATAGATAAATAGTTGAACAGATAGACAAATTGACCGATAGACTAAAAGGTAATTAGATAGTTTGATAGATAGAAAGATAAATAGATTGATTGTTTCATATATAGACAATTATAGAGTTAGACAATTCAATAGATAGACAGATAGAAATATAAATTGATTAATAGATAGATAGATAGATATATAGAAATATATATAGATAGAAATATATACAGATAGAAAGATAAACATATAGATAGATAGACAGATAGATTGATTGATAGACAGATAGATAGATAGAATGATAGAAAGATAGATTAACTCATAGACTTACAGAGTGATATACTATTATAAAAATAGAGAGATAGATAAATAGATAGATTAGCAGATTGATAGATTGAAAGAGAGATATATAGACAAATATATAGATAGATAAGTAGACAAATAGATTAATAGACATATATATATATAGAGATAGATAAATAGACAAATATATAGATATATAGATAGATAGATAGACATATAGATAGAAAGACTAATAAAAGATAGATAAACAAATAAATAGATAGATAAACATATAGACAGATAGACATAGAGATATATAGATAGATGATAAATTGACAGAGTGATTGTTAGATAGATGGAGGTATACATACATACATACATATATATATATATATACTGATTGACTGATATACTCATAGATAGAAATAAAGTTAGATGGTTAGATAAATAAACATATAGAAAAATATATAGTTAGATAATTACATAGATTAATTGATCGACAAATAAATAGACAAACAGATCGATATATAGATAAAAAGACAAAAAGAAAGATATACAGATAGTCAAATAGATAGATATATAGACAAATAGATAGATAGATATACAAATAGATTGACATACATATAGATAGATAGTTAGTTAGAAAAATAAACAAATAGATAGATAGATAGATAAATAGATAGATATGAAGTTAAATAGTTACACAAAATGATAGTTATACTGATAGATAGATTTTAGATATATATAGATAGATAAATAGATAAACAAATAGATAGATATATAAATATACAAATAGATATATAAATAGACAGATTAATAGATATATAGATAAATAGATAGATAGATAGATAAATAAATAAAGATATAAATAAATAGATAGACAAATAGACAAATAAATAAAAAGACATATAAACAAAAATTCAAATAGGTAGGTAGGTAGGTAGATAGATAGATATAAAGACTAATTTCTTGTTAAATTATTAGATAGAGAAATAGAAAATTAACTGGTGGACTGATAGATAATAAAATAGATAGATATATATAGATAGATAAATATTTTTACAAATTGATAGATAGATATATAGATAGACTAAAAGAAACATTAGAAGATAGACAAATAGACATATAGATAGATAGAAAGATAAATAGATAAATAGATAAATAGATCGACTGATAAACATACATAAGATAGATAGATAGATAGATTCAGAAATAGACAGATATATAGATAGAAACATTGTCACATAGAGACATAAAGAGTAAGATAGATAGATAGACAGATAGATTGATTGAAAATTAGAGTGATAGACTAATAGGTAGTTAGATATTTTGATATATAGACATAAAGATAAAAGATATATATACAATTAGACATTTCACAATTAGATATATAGTTTGATACACAAATACTAAAATAGGTAGATTAAATGATATAAATAAAGATATAAAGACAAATTGCTAGTGAAATTGTTTGATAGATAATTTGAAAGATTGACTGATAGATTGATAGACAATAAAATATATAGATAGAAATATAGATAGATAAAGATATTGACAAATAGAAAGAAAAATAGACAAATATATAGATAGGTATGTATGTAGATCATTACATAGTTAGATAAACAAATAGATATATTATACACACACACACACACACACACACACACACATAGCTAGCTAGCTATATAGGCAAATAGGACTAAAAGAGAAATATTTAGATAGACATATAGATAGATAGAAAGATTGATAGACACATACACAGACAGATAGACAGATAGATAGATAGACAAATAGATAGATAGACAGACAAATAGATAGATAGACACATAGAAAGATTGACACACAGAAAGATAGATTGTAAAATAGATAAATAGATTCATAGATAGATAGATAGATGGATAAATAAATAGATAGACAAAATTATATATAGACAAATAGATAGTAAATAATAGATAGATAGATAGAGAGATGAATAGAGACATTGATAGAATGATAGACATGTAGATAGTTAGTTAAATAGACATATAGATTGATAGATAGATTGAGACATTAATAAATAATATATAGATAGAGATAGAAAGATATAAAAATAGATAGATACACAAATATAGATATAGTTAGATATATAGATAGGTAGATAAATAAACACTAAGGTAGATAAATAAATATACAAATTGATTTATAGATAGATATTTAGATACATATATACATAGATAGATAGATAGATAGAGACATAATGTTATGGACAGATAGATAGAAAAATATATTGAAAGGTAGACTAATAAAGAAATACTCAGATTGTTAGATAAACAAATAGACCTATAGACATTATAGATAGATATGTATTTATACATATTGATAAATAAATTGATCTATAACTATAGAGATAAATAAATATATTCATAGATTGATATACATATAGACTGATATACAGAAAGCTAGATAGACAAATAGAAAGATGTAGAAAAAGATAGATAGATATATAGATAGATTTATAGACAAATATGTAGTTAGGTAGATTGATAGACAAATAGATAGAATTATAAATAGATAGGTAGATTAGCATATGGAATGATAGGCAAACAGATAGATAGATCGATAGATAGATAAAATAATAGATTGATAGATAAACTCAGACAAATAGATAGAAAATAGATAGATATATAGATAGATAGCTAGGTATATAGATATACATATAAATTGATGGACATGGAGACAAATAGAATGATATATAGATATATAAAGAGATAGATAGAAAAATAGATAGACCCATAGATAGATAGACAAATTTATAGATAGTTAAATAAGCAAATAGGTAGAAAAGTAGAAAAATTAGATATATAGTTAGATGTATATATGGATGGATTGACAAATAGATTAATAGATAGATAGCCAAATAGAATGAAAGACATATAGACATATAGATAGATTTATTGATAGATAGTCAAATAGCTAGATATATAGATAGATAATTACATCGACAAATAGATAAATAGATAGATAGGCAAGTAAACTGATATATATATATATATATATATATATATATATATATATATATATATAGACAATTAAGTTGATATGTAGATATACAAATATATATAAAGTTAGATATATAGATAGATAAATATAAAGATAGATAGATGAATAGATAGCCAGATACACACATTGACAATAGGTAGATATTTAGATAGATAGGTTAGTAGAAAGATAAATAAATAGATAGATAGACAAATAGATAGATAGATTGATATGCTGGTAGAATGAAAGATAGATAGATTGTTAGTTAGTTAGATAGATAAGTAGAAAGATTAGAAAAATATATAGATAGTTAAATTATTGTATATTTAGATTTTTAGATAGAGACAAAGATAGATACTTAGATAGATAGATAGACAAATAGAAAGGTTGAAACATATTTAGTTAAATTGATACACAGATATAAAGATTGACATAAAGATAGATGAACTATTAGACAGATAGACAAATAGATAGATACATATACAAATAAATAGATAGATAGATAGACAATCAGATAGATAGATAAATAGATATATAGAAAGATAGCCACATAGATAGACAGTCTTATAGATAAATAGAATGATATAGATTGATAGTTACATAGATAGATAGATATACATATAGATAAAAACACAGACAAATAAATAGATAGATAAATAAATAGATGGATAAATAAATAGATAGATAGATATATCGATAGATAGATAGATAGATTGATAGTCATATAGATAGATTAGATGATAGACAGATAGATAGTTAGACAAATAGATAGTTACACAGATAGGAAAATGGATATATAGATAGATAGATTGATAGACATATCTATAGATTAATTAATAGGTAGACAGATTGACATATAGATAGATAGGCAGACAGATAGACAGATACTTAGATAGATAGATATATTCACAAATAGATTTATAGAAAGATAGACATATAGGCAGATAGATATATAGATAGATATATAAATAGATAGATAGAAAGTTAGATAAAAAAATTGATAGACATTTAAAAGATTGATAGATAGATAGTTAGATAAACAGATAGACAGACAACTAGATAGATAGGTAGATAGATAGACTGATAGACAAATAGAATGAAAGACTTATAAATAGAAATATAGATAGTTAGTTAGATATATAGATAGATAGATAGACAATTAGATAGTTAAACAAATAGATAGTTAGACGCATATATAGATAACTAAAGGATTAATTGTAGATAGATAGATAGAAAAATAGACATATACACATATACACATATAGATAGAAAGAAATATAGACATATAGATTGACAAACACTTAGAAAGATAGGTAGATAGATAGATAGACAGATAGATTAGAAAAATAGATAAACCGATGTATAGATAGATAGACAGACAAAAAGATTGATAAATAGATAGACAGATAAATTGATTGAAATATAGATAGATAGATGGATGGATGGATGGATGGATATATATATATATATATATAAAGTTTTATTGATTTAATGATAAATAGATAGATAGATAGATAGACATATAGACACATAAACAAATAGACAGATAAACTAATAGATAGAAAGATAAATAGATCATTAGATAGATAGATAATTATATAGTTAGCAAATAGATAGTTAGACACATAGACAAATAATAAATTGATAAATTAATAGATAGAAACATATACAAATAGTCATATAAATATATACACATATAAATAGATAGAAATATAAACTAATAGATAGACACTTAGAAAGTTAGTTAGATAGAAATATAAATAGATAGACAAATATACATTAGATAAATAGACTGACTGACTGACTGACCGACAGATAGATTGATAGATAATTAGATAGATAGATAGATATATAGATATATAAATATATAGATATATAGATAGATAAATAGATAAAAAGATAGATAGATTGATAGACAAAGAGACTTTCAAATTGATTGACATATAGATAGATAGAAAGATATATATATATATATATATATATATATATATATATATATATATATTGATTGACTGATAAATAGTTAGATAGATAGACATATAGACACATAGATATATAGACAATTAGACAAATATATAGACTGATTGATAAATAAAAAAATAAACAGACAAATAGAAATATAGATAGTTAGACAAATATATAGATAGACAGATATAGATATTGAGAGATATATAGATAGATAGACAGAAAAATAAACATATTATTAGGTAGTTAGAAAGAAAGAAAGAAAGATAGTTAGTTAGGTAAAAATATACATAGATAGACTGATACACATATAGATAGATAGACCAATACATTGATAGATGAAAGGTAGATAGAAAGATAAAAAGAAAGAATGATAAAAAGAAAAATTGATATATAGATAGATAGATATATAGATTTATAGATAAATAGATTGAAAGATAGACAAATTTAAAGATAAACAGACAAAAAATAGATAGTTAGATTGATAGACACATAGACATAAATATATAGATAGATAAGAAGATAGGTAGATAGATAGTATGATAAAGAGATAGATAGGCTAATAGTCATATAATAGATAGTTAGATAGACAAATTGATAGATAAACTATTTGGCAGATAGACTAATATATATATATAGACAAAAGTATAGATAGATAGATACATAGATATACTAATAGACTAATAGAGAGAAACATAGTTATATAGTTAGACAGAAATAGAAATAGACATTTACAAAATTAGATAAATAGAAAGATCAATAGATAGAGAGATAGATAGATACATAGCTTTATAGATTGACAGATTGATATATATATGTAGACAAATAGATTGATAGACAGATAAATAGATAGTCAAATTGTCTAATAGACAGATAGATAAATCGATAGATAGATATATAAGAATTAGATAGATAGACACAAAGATAAAGTGATAGATAAATAGATTGACAAAATATTCAGATCGATAGAAAGAAAAAAAAAGATATATAGATATAAAGATATATAGATCGACAGATAGATTGATAGATAGATATACAAATAGAATGAAAAAAGATAGATGGTTAGACTAATAGGTAAAAGAATTATTACAGAAAGATAGTTAGATAATTATAAAATTAAACACTTAGATAATTAGATAGATAAATATATTGATAGATTAGTAGGTAGACAGATAGACAAAGAATCAAATAGACATATACATATATTGATAGATTAACATATATATAAATAGACAGACAGATACATAGAAAGATAGATAGAGAAATAGACATATAAATAGATAGACAAAGATACACATAGATAATTAGATAGATAGATAGATAGATAATGAGATAGATAGAGAAACAAATATATAGATAGATAGATTTATATACATATAGACTAATATATTGATTGATATATAGAGAGATAGATTTATAAATAGATTGATTGATTGATTGAATCATAAATAACTAGATATATAGGCTTATAGACACAGACAAAAAATAGAGATAGACAAATAGATAGACTGATAGAATAAAAGACAGATAGATAATTAGACAAATAAATAGTTGATAAATAGATAGATATTTTGATTGATAGATAGATACATAGATAATCAAAAAGATAGTTAAAAAGTTATATAGATAGATAAATATAAAGATAGAAAGATAGGAAAATAGACAATTAGACAGATAGAAAGATACATAGATAATTAGACTAATAGATAGAGTGATAGATAGATAGACAAATAGACCATTCGATTGATAGATGATAAACAAGTAGAAAGTTATAAAGATAGGCATAAATATAGATACATAGATAGATATATAGACAGACAGATAGATAAATAGATAGATAGATTTAAAGATAAATAGACATAAAATAGATAGATAGATTGATTGATTGATAGATAGAACTATCGACACATAGGAAGATAGGTAGATAAATTTATAGATAAAGAGACAAATAGACTGATAGACAAATAAAAAATAGCACAATAGATAGTTATATAGATAAACAGATTGGTAGACAGATATATACACAGACAGATAGATATATAGATAGATAGATAAAAAGATAGACTAGTAGACTAATAGACTGAAACATAGTTATATAGTTAAACAATTAGATAGTTTGACCGTTAGATAATTAGATAGATAGACAAATAAATAAATAGATAGATATATAAATTTATAGATTAATTGATTAATTGATACATATATAGATAGATAGACAAATAGATAGATAGACAAATAAACGAATATACAAATATACGGATTGATAGTTATATAACTATATAGATAGATAGGTAGAGAGATAGATAGATAGACAAAAATATAAATCAATAAATAAACATACAAATAGACAAATAGATAAAAAAATATATAGATATATATATATATATATATATATATATATATATATATATATATATATAGATAAATCGATAAACAGATAGACAGATTAATAGATATATAGTTTGACAGATAGATAGATAGAGAGATAAAGATATAGACAGATATTATAAAGGCAGATAGATAGATAAATAGACAGACGAATAGACAAATAGCAAGATAGATAGATATATATATATATATATATATCTATAGCATATAGATAGACAGATAAATAAGTAGATAGATAGACATATAGAGATATAGATAGATATATAAATAGATAGAGAGATATATAGATTGAAAATTAGATAGATTGATAGATAGTTAGACATATAAAAATATAGATACATAGATATATAAAAAATAGATAAATAGACATATAGAGAGATATATAGATAGACAAATTGACTGATAAACTTATAATCATTCCATATATATAAATATATATAGAATGATAGATAGATATATAGATATATAGAGAGATGGAGAGATAAACAAATAAATAGATATACATATAAATAAAAAGATATATAGATAGATAAACAGATAGACATATCGACATATAGGTAGATATACAAATAGATAGATAAACAGATAGATATATAGACATATTAGTAGAATGATAAATAAATTGATCACCAGAGAGATAAATACACAGATAGTTAATAGAAAAATACATATATAGATAGATGAAAATATAGACATATAGTCAGATAGATAGTTATACATATAGATAGATAAACATAATACAAATAGAAATCAATATAGATATATAAACAAATATACAAATAGATAGATAAACTGAATAATATATAGATGGATAGCTAGTTAGATAGGAAGATATACTATTATACGGATAGATACACATATAAATATACATATAAATATAAATATATATATATAGACACATTGACTTATAGATTAATGATAGAAATATTGTTACATAGTTAGACAGATAGATAGATCGATAGATAAATATAAAGATAGATTGATAGATTGATTAATATATAAAAAGATAGATTGAAAGATAGATATTTAGATAGACATATAAATCGAAAGGTATATATACAGATAGATAGATAGATATATAACAGATATATAGATAGAAAGATAGATATATAAATAGATTGGAAGATAGTTAGATACATAGATAGTTAGTTAGTTAGACAGATAAAAAGATAGACTGATTGATAGATAGATAAAAACATATTTATATTGTTAGAAAAATAGATAGATAGAAAGTTAATTAGTTAGATAGATAGATAGATAGACAAATAAATATATAGATAGATAGATAGATACACAGATAGATAGATAGATAGACAAATATAGAAATAGTTAGATAGATAGATAGATTGATTGACAAATAAATAAATAATAGATAAGTAATCGATAGAAAATAAATAGATAGACAGCTATATATATAACATATCAATAGATAAATATATAGATAGATATATAGATAGATATATAGATAGATATATAGATAGATATATAGATAGATATATAGATAGATATATAGATAGATAGATAGATAAAAAGATAGATAGATAGAGAAAAAAATAGATAGATAGATATAAAGGTAGACAAATAGACAAATAGCTACATAGAATGATAGAAAGATAAATAGATAAATTGATAGACATATAGATAGATAGACATATAGGCAAATAGATAGATAGACAAATAGAGAGATAGACATACATATATATATATACACACAAAGATAGATTGATAGATAGACAGATAGATATAAAGATAAATAGATAGAATTTTAAATAGATTGATAGATAGATAAACTTATATAACGATAGATAGTTATACAAATAGACATAGATATATAGATATTTCAATAGATAGATAGACATACTGATAAAGATATAGTCATGTAGAAAGATAGAAAGATATAAAGATTGGTAGTTAGACATATACACATATAGAGAGATAGAGAGACAGAAATAAACAAATATATTGATAGATAGAAAAGAATATATATAGATAGACAAATAGTGAAATAGACAGATAGACAGATGTACAGATTGGCAGATAGATAAATAAGTAGATAAACAAAAAGACTGATAGAAAGATATATAGAGAGACAAATAGATAGATTTCATAGATATATAGATAGTCAAATTGATTGATAGATAGATAGACATATTTGATAGATTTACTTATTGACAAATAGATATATAAAAAAATAGATTGATTGATACAAAAATAGATCGATTGATACAAAAATAGTCATATAAACAGAAAGACATATAGATAGAAAGATATATAGATATATTGAATGATATACGGATAAATAGATAGACAAGTAGAAAGATATACATATAGATAGAAAGATAGATAAATAAATAGAGATATATACAGATAGACAATTAGATAGATAGATATATATATATATATATATATAGACAAACACATATATAGATAGATAGATAGATATATAGATAGTTAATTAGTTAGACAAATAAGTTGATTAGTAAATAAGCATATAGATAGAGAGACTGATAGTCAGATTGATAGATAGATAGATATATAAATATGTATATATTTAAATAAATAGATAGACAAAAAGACAAATAGATTGGTAATTAGATAGTCATGTAGACATATAGATAAAAAGAAATATAGGTTAATATACATATATAAAAATATACAAATAGATAGATAATAGATATATAAAATGTTAGAAATATATACAGATAGACAGATAGATAGATAAATAGATAAATGACATATAGACAAACAGATTAATGATAGATATAAAGATAGTCTTATAGATAGATATACATATAGAGAGATAGAAATAAAGACATATAGAAAGATATAAAGATTGATAGATAGATAGATAGATAATATATAGATAGATAAATAGTTAGATAGATAGATAGATAGACACATTGACACATAGATACATCGACAAATAGATAGATAGATGGATAGATAGGCAGATACATATATATATATAGATAGAAAGCAAGATAGATACATAGATAGACAGATAGATAGACAGAATGATAGATAGATAGATATATAAATAGATAGATTGATAGAAAGACAAATGGATAGATAGACAAATAGAATTATAGATAGATAGATAAAAAGAAAGATATCTAGATACATAAACAGATAGACTAATATACTTGAACATAGATTGACATATAGACATCAAGATAGATAAATAAATAAATAAATAGATACATAGACAGATATACATATATATAGATAGATAGATAGGTAGGTAGGTAAATAGATTGATAGATATATAGATAGACAAATATGCATATAGGAAAATAGGCATATATACATATAGATAAATAAGTAGATAGATAGACTAATAAACATGTATACATATACACAGATAGATAAATAGAGAAGTAGTTAAATAAAAAGATAGATAGATAGGAAGTTAATTAGATAGTCAATTAGATAAATAGAAATATAGACATAAGATAGATAGATAGACCGATAGGAAAATATCCAGATGAAAAATAGAGATATAGATAGATAGTTAGATAGATAAATAGATAGATAGGCAAATAACATATAGATTGTTAGTAGATTGATATAAAGAAAGAAAGATAGATAGATAGATAAATATATAGACATTCATATAGACTATTTGATAGTTACACAGATAGATATATAGAAAGATAAACACATATATTGTCAATTAGATATATCGATAGATAGATTGATTGATAGATTGATAGATATAAAAATTAACAGATAGATAGATAGACAAATATATAGATATAGAGACATACAAATAGATAAATATATAGATAGATAAATAGCTAAACAGATAAACAGATAGAGATATAGACAGATAGATTAAAATAATGATATACAAATAGATAGATAGATATATAGATAGTAAAAAAGACAAATATATATATAGATACATAAATATATAGATTGACTAAGGGACTGAAAGATAGTTAAATAGTTAGAAAGAAAGATAGATAGAAACATAGATATATTAGATAGTTAAATAAACAGATATATAGATTTAAAGACATTTAAAAAAAGTGAGAGATAGATATATCGACATTTAAAAGATAGTAAAATAGTTAGATATACATGTTGATAGACAGATAGAGAGACATATACACAAATACAAAGATAGGTACATAGACAGATAGATAGAGAGGTACTTAGTTAGATAGATAGATATATATATGGAGAGATAGATAGAAAGAAAGGCATATAGACAAATAGCCAAATAGACATATAAATAGATTAAAATATAGACAAATATATATGTGCACATATAGACAGATTAGAAGATAGGTAAATAAAAAGATAGATAGTAAATAAGTATACAGAAAAATAGATAGATAGAAAGATGGATTGATAGATAGATAAATATATGGACAAATAAACAGATTGACATATAGAGATATAGATAGATAAACATATATATAAATATATAAGTAGATAGATAGATATACTAAAAGATAGATATGTAGATAGATAGAAAGAGAAATAGTTAGATAATTAGATAGTTATATAGTTAGACAAATAGAGAGAGTCATATAGATAGATTTACTCATTGACAGATTGGAAGATAGATAGTTTAATAGATAGATAAATAAATAGTTTAGAAAATATAAATATAGACATATAAAAAGATAGACAAATAGATAGATAGATAGATATATAGACACATAGATAGCTATATAGATAGACAAATAGAAAGATAGATATAAAGGTATATAAATAAATAGATAGATAGCCAGATAGAAAGATAGGAATATAGATAGATAAATTGTAAGTAAGATAAATAGATATAATGATAGAAAGATAGATATACAAACAGACAGATAGATAGATACAAAGTTAAATAGATAGACATATAGTTATATGACCAAATAGACATATAGATAGATATTCAGATAGATAGATAGAAAAATAGATATACAATTAGATAAATATACATATAGTAATATAGATAGATTTATAGAAAAATAAATAGACACAAAGATATATACATAGAGAGATAGATATTAAGATAAATAGATAGAAAGATAGATTGGTGGACAAGAAGACCAATAGACAGAACAAAAGATAGACATATAGACATATAAATAAATTGACATATAAATAGATAGGCAGATAGGTATATAGATTGCTAGTTAGATAAAGAGAAAGTAAGAAATATAGATAATTAGAGATATAGATACCCAAATTTATAAATAAGCAAATAGAATAAAGTTAGATAGACAAATTGATATATAGATCAATAAATGGATAGATAGACAAACAATTGATAAAATAAATAGATAGATAGATAGATAAATAGATAGATAGATAAATAGATAAAAAGATAGATAAATTGTTGATAGTCAAATTTAAAAATTGACTTATAGATAAACAGACAGATAGCAGTATAAGTAGATAAGTAGATAGTTAGATAGATAGATAAATAGAATTATAGACAAAACAATAAAAAATAGATAGATAGATTAATAGATATATATATATATATATATACAGATAGAAAGATACATATATAGATAGCTAGATAGATAGATTCATAGAATTATAGATAGCTAGATAGATAGATTCATATATAGATAGAAATTTAGATAAATAGATAGTTAGATAGATAGATATTCTTATAAAAATAAATATAGATATATAGATACACAATATATATAAAGATAGATGAACAATTAGACAGATAAACAGATATACATATAGACAAATAGAAAGATAGATATATAGAAAAATAGTTAGATAGACATATATTACGATAGATATATATATACAAAGATAGAATGACTAATAGATAGATAAATAGTGTGATAGTGAGATAGATACAAAGATAGTTAGATAGATAGATCGACAAATATATAAATAAACATATAGATTTATAGATATATAGATAGTTAGACAAATAGACAGATATACAGATAGGTAGATCGGTAGATATAGAGATGGTTAGATATATAGATAATCATATATATAGATAGTCATATATATAGATAGTCTGACATATATATAGATAAATAGATAGATTAGAAAATAGATAGGCAGATAGATATATAGATAGGCTAATGGACAAATAGATAGATAGAGAGATAGATAGGCATATATATATATATATAGGGGCAGAAATGTAGATAGGCAGAAAGACAAATATATAGATAGATAGATATAAAGATAAGTAGAAACATATATAGTGAGATAGACATAAACATAGATAAGCAAATAAATAGATAGACAAATATATAGATAAACAAATAGATAGATATACAGAAAAATAGATATAATGATAGATAGATAGATAGATAGACAAATAGCTAGATAGTTATATAGATAGATAGATATAAAAATAGATAGATAGATAGATAGATACATAATTAGAGAGATAGAAATATAGATAGATAGATATATATATATATATATATATATATATATATATATATGTAAATAGATTAATAAAAATATAGATAGATAGACATATAGACAAATAGAAAGATAGACAAAGAGATAGATAGAGAGACTTTTAGATCGATATACATATAAATAAATAGATAAATAGATAGATATAAAGATAGACATATAGATAGATATGTAGAAAGACAAATAGAAAGATAGAAACATATATAGATAGGCATATAGGCAAATATATAGATAGACAAACTGACAGACCGACAGACAGATAGATAGATAGATAGATAGATAAATAGATAGATTGATAGATTCACATACAGATAGATAGATATTCAGATAGGTAGGTAGGTAGATAGATAGATAGAAAAATAGATAGATAGACAGATAAATAGATAGACAAATAGAAAGACAGTTAGATGTATAGATATATAGATAGACAGATAAATAGATTGACTATTAGAATGATAAATAAATAAATTGATAGGTAGATAGACAAATAGATATATATATATAGGTAGATAGACAAATAATAAGATATGCACATAGAAATATAGATAAATAGACTAATGACTAATAACCTTATAGATAGAAACACAGATAGATAGTTTGACAAATACATAAATATATATGATAGACAAATACATAGATTTATAGTTTGATAGATTGACAGATAAAAAAAAGATAGATAAATAGATATGCATGTACACAAATAGGCAAATTAATAGAAAGATAGATAAATAGAGAGATAGATAGATAGTTAGACAAAGAAATAAATAGATAGACATATAGATAGATTGATTGATTGATAGAAACAAAAATAGACATATACACAAATATATTGAAAGATAGATACACATATCGATAGCCAGATTGTTAGATTGATAGATAGATAGATAAAGAGGAAGACATTTTGATAGATTGACATATTGATATATAGACATTTAGATATATAGACAGATAGATAAATAGGCAGGTAGGCATATAGATAGATAAATAGATAGTCAAATGTATATAGATAGATAGAAAAAGAAAGATATATATATCGACAGATATAAAGATAAATAGAAATATAGAGGGACAGATAGAAAAATAGATAGATAGATAGATAGAGAGCCACATAGACCAACAGATTAATAGATACATTCATAATACATAGATAGACATATAAAAATATTTACAAATAGACAAATAGACAGATAGAGAGATATACAGATAAATAGATATCCAAAGAGAAAGATTAATAGATAGATAGATAAAAAGAAAAATCTATAAAATATAGATAGTTAGAAAGAAAGAAAGATAGATAGATAGACATGTAGAAAGATATATAGATAAACAAAAGATAAATATACAGATAGAAAGATAAAATGATAGATAGATTGGCTGATATAAGTATAGTCATATAGATAGATAAATATATTCATATATATATATATACACAAAGAGACATATCGAAAGATTGATAGATATATCAAAAGATAGATTTATCGAAAGATAGATTTATAGATAGTCAAATACATAGATAAACATATATGTAGATAGGCACATAGATAGATAGATAGTTAGTTAGTTAGTTAGTCATTTGGCAAATAGATAGAAAGATAGATAGATAGAGCGATAGATAGATAGACAAATAAACAAAGAGAGATATAAGCAGGATGGTAGATAATCTGAAATATAGATAGATAAATAGATAGATAGTCTTATAGATAGATAGAAAGATAGACAGATAGATAGATAGAGCTTCAAATAGACATATAGTAAAATAAATAGATAGAGCGGCAGATACACAAATAGATAGATTGATAGATAGTCGAATAGAATAATACGTAGATAGATTGTTAGACTGATAGACAGACAGATACGTAGATAGATAGATATATAGACTAATATACATATCAATAAATTGACAAATAGATAGAGAGATAGACAATCATAGCGAAAAGATATAGAGATAGATATTTAAAAAGATATACATATAGATAGATAGAAACTTAGTTAGACAGCCAGATGGACAATTAGATAGATAGAAATTTAGATAGATATGTAGATAGATAGATAAATAGACAGATAGATAGAAAGTTGACAAATATATTGACTAATAGATTGATAGATAAATAGATATATTTATTGATAGACATATAGACACATAGATAGACACTAAGATACACAAATAGATAGTCTAATAGGCAGAAAATTGATAGTTAGATAGAATTAAAAAAAGATTGATAGACCAATATATTGTAGATGATAAACATATAGAAAGGTAGATAGATAGATAGATAGATAGAAAACATATAAATAAATAGACATATAGAGAGATAAATAGATAAATAGATTGATAGATAGATAGGTTGAAAGATAAACAGACAGAAAAAAGATAGATAGAAAGATAGTATAGTTAGAAGATAGATTGATAGATAGTTAAATAGTTAGATAGATAGACATATAGATTGATAGATAGTTAAATAGTTAGATAGATAGACAAATTGACAGACAGACAAATAGATGGATAGATAGATAGATTGATAGATAAATACATTGATATATATATATATTGATAGATTGATAGAAACACATATAGATAGATAGACAAATAGACAAATAGACAAATAGACAAATAGACAAATAGACTGATAAAAAAATATATAGATAGACATATAGTTATACAGATAGATAGAGAGACAGATATTGATATAGATATATAGATAGACAGATAGACATATCGATAAATAAATAGTCAAATCACTAGATAGATAGATAGATAGACAGATAGATAGATAGATAAATATATAGATAGTCTGAGAGATAGATTGAGAGATAGACAGACAAATAGATAGATAAATAGATACATAAATAGACATATAGATAGGTAGATAGATAGAAAAATTGTGATATATATATATAGAAAGATTGATTGATTGATAAACTTATTGACAAATAGATAGATATACAAATAGATAGATAGATATAGAGAAAAACTAATAGATAGATAGATAGACAGAAAGATAGATAAACAGATAGATTAATAGATAGATAGATAGACAGACATGTTGAAAATAATCTCGTTCTGATGTTGTAAAGTAGATGTGAGACTATATAAAAGAAAATAATCTACAGCTATGCCAACATTTATCATCTTCACCTCCCCCCGATGAGAATCTGTGGTGCTATTCTTCAATTTCAATTATTTATTAAATGATCCATCAGATAGGTGGAGAATAATATGTGATGATATGTTGAAAGAACTGCTCCAACACAATTCTTTCACTAGATTTGTAGTCTCAAAGCTTTTATCTCCTCACTTCTTGAAGAATGAATAGTGAGTAACTTGTGGGCACATGATTTTTGCCTATGTGTAGCTAACAGGAGGAGATTTTTTTGGTGGCATCATTGTTCTTAATTCTAGTTTTGTTCTTTGTTTGGTTGACTAACCTAACCATGATTCTTTGTAGGACATCTGATGTGCAAATATGGTATCAATTTTCGAAGATGACAACTTCAAGTGTCACATGTTCATATAGGTTTTGGTTTTTGATTTTGATTTTATTTTTGAATTTGATTTTGAATTTGATTTTGTTTTTGTTTTTTGAAATGTTTCTGCTATGAAATGAGAGATTTTGTATTTGTGTTGATACTATTTGAGCATTAAAATTGATGTAGTTTGAGCCTGCACTAAGATGAGGAGAGCCAGATGTGACTAGAAGAAAGCTAGATTACTTCCTTTAGTGCGAGCCAACACAAATTGATGCAGCCAAAAAATCTATCAACCAAAATATAACCCACACACTAAATCATTTTTTATTATTTTTTTTTAATTTTTCAGCACTATATTTATTTTGCACACTACCATAACACACTACATGCATTCACTGCCCACACTATTTCACAAAGCATGCCACACTATATTCATATAACTACCCACTAGCTTTCCACACATGCATCCATTATGCACACTGCCACATGGCACATGCCACACTGCCACATGCCACACTGCCACATGGCACATGCCACACTGCCACCTTATTTGTGTCACACTACATACACATTAATACTATTGCACACATGCACGTGGTGCATTCCATACTACCACAAGTGCATTGCAGACTTCCACGTAGTGCATGCCATACTACCACATGATGTGTCACCCTATTATTGCCTGCTAGACTACCATATGATGTGTTACTCTATTATTGCATGCCAGACTGCCACATGATGTGTCACCCGATTATTTCATGCTAGACTGCCACTTGATGTGTCAACCTATTATTGCATGCCAGATGGGTTGTGTTGTGATGCAATTATTAGTGTCTACTTTTCTTGATTATTAGTGCCTAGTTTTCTTACAGATGGATATCATTGGGTTGTGTTGTGATGTGATGTGAATTACACTTTTAGGGATGAAAAAAATTTTCAAATATTTAGCAAGCTAGATGTTTGTACATTTTCTCTTAATATTTATGATGAGAAAAATACTCTAAGCATTGTAACTGATTCCTCTACTCATTGTACACATGTTGCTACTATTGCTGCTACTTTCCATCCATAGGTACCACACTTGTCTGCTACTGTTGGTTTATTCCTTCATAGTGGTTTTATATTTTCATCTCTCACTTCAAAGCTATTGCTCAATTGAGTTTCACCTGGGGCACAAATAGTATCATGCAAGATTGGAGACTCATGCTTGGGGTCAATGGAAACAAGGATAACTTGAAATGGGCCCTGATAGCTACAATGGAGTTCGAGTAAATTTGATTAGTCATTTATATTTACTCTAGAGAATGACATTCACATTTTGAAAACACTTACTTTTATGTAGCCTAAATGTGATATCATGAATATGAGCTTTGGTGAGCCCACTTTACATCTAGATTGATGTTGGTTTCTTGATCTTGTTAATGAAGTATGAGCTATAGCTATTAATAATTGATTCACATGTTGTTCTACATTTGGTGTATCTAAAATTATTTTTGTTTGCCCTAAATTATGAGTATGTGGTGAGCAAGCACCATGTATCCCCTGCCATGGCTGCTGATGCACATTGTGTTGTTGAGCCACATTCCGAAGGATTGGATGCATGCTAGATTAATTTTCATCGATATTGAACCTTGATGAAAGTTCCACTTTTTCTTGTGTGAATTTTCTTGCTTTTAAAAAATTACAATGATTAATTGGAGAACTTTGTTTTGGGTATGTACAGTTATGGCCCATCATCCCTTGTTTTCTTTTGCAGCATTCTTGTTCTATCTCTTCATCATTTGGTTTGTCCTAGGGCACATGAATACTTGCAAGTTTCACGGAGCTGACCATCAATTTTGTATGAAATAAAGATAAACCAATGTGGGAAATCAGGTTAGTGCCATCATTTACTTGTTAATTACCATGTGAAAGTTATATGTTTTTGTGAAAAAGGAGATTGAAAACAACTTTTAATCTACATAAACCAATTCCTTCTTATTTGCAATATGCTCACCATTCTCATATACCATGGAACAAGGAAATTGGTGATGATTTGTGATCAAGTAAATATGATTAGGGTAGGTATGACCAAATTTAATAATTGAAATGGTTAAATATATTATACTACTATCCTTGGGTTTGTTTTTGGACAAATGGGCTGGGCAACCTATAATGCAATTTTTAGCCACTAGGTCAACTTCAACTACAATAGTCTAGGTAGCTGTCTTATTTTCTACATGGATTGGGTCAGAACCAGTTAAACCGAGAAAATCAACTGAATCATCATCTCGCCTAAGGGATGCCGCATAACCTGATTGTAAAATCTTGTAAAATAGCCCTGGTTTTTAGTAGCTTTCAAATTTACTTGTATTGAATGTTGTGTAAATTGTAATGTAGTTTCGAATAACCAATAGAAATATCCAGAGGACTCTTGATAGATATTTATATTGATAGGTAGATAGATATAAAGACAGACAGACAGACAAATAGATAGATAAACAGATAAATACATAGATTGATAGATAGATAGACAGATTGATAGATAGATTGATAGAAATATAGATAAATAGATAGATAGACAGATAGATAGACAAACAGATAGACAGAGAGAAAAAAAGATAAACTGATAAATAGATAGATATATAGAAAGATTATTAAATAGATTGAAAGATAGATAAACATAAATTTAGAGAGATAAAATAATTGAATGATAGATAGATAAATAGACAGATTGATAGACAGAAAGATAGATATAAAGATAAATAAATAGATAGATAGACAGATAGAAAAACATATAGAAAGAAAGAAAGATAGATAGATAAACAAATAGATAGAAAGATAGATAGACATAAATAAATATAGATAGATACATAGATTGATAGACAGATTAATTGACAAATATATAGACAGACAGACAGATAGATAAAAAGTTAGATAGATAGATAAAAAGATAGAAAGATAGATGGATAGATAGATAAACAGTTAGATAAATAAATAGATAGACACTTAGATAGATTGATAGACAAAATGATAGATTGATAGATAGATAAATAGACAAATAGATAAATAGATAGGCAGATAGATTCATATATAGATAGATAGATAGATAGACAAACTTAGAGATATATAGATAGATAGATATATAGTTAGATAGACAGATAGATAGACATATAAAGAAATTGATAAATAGACATAGAGATAGATAGATAGATAGATAGATAGACAGATAGATAAACATATAGAGTAATTGATAAATAGACATAAAGATAGATAGATAGATAGATAGACAGATAGATAGATAGACAGATTGATAGAAAGATAAATAGACACATAGATAGACACAAAGATAGATATATAGATAGATAAAAAGATAAATAGATAGATAGACAGATAGATAAATAGATAGATTGATAAATAGATAGATAGATGGATAGATAGATAGTAAGACAGATAGATAGATAGTTAGACATAAAGATAGATAGACAGACAGATAGAAAGAAAGATAAATAGATAGAAATAATGATAAAAGGATAAATATATTTATTGATAGAAAGATAGATAGATAGACAGACATACAAACATATAGATAAAATGATTGATTGATAGAAAGATTGAAAGATAAAGAAATCGATAGATAGATATATTAATAGATAGATTGAAAGACAGATAGACAGACAGACAAATAGACAAATAGATAAAAAGATTGATTGATTAATAGATTGATAGACAAATTAATAGACAAATTCATAGATAGATTGATAGATAGATTTATAGGCAAAAATATATATAAATTGATAAACTAATAGAAACATATATAGATAGATAGATAAATAGATAAATAGACAGATTAATAAATAGATAGATAAATAGATATATAGATAACTAGATAGACACATAGATTGAGAGATTATATGACAAGAGATAATTAGATCAAAAAATAGATAGACATATAGACAGATAAATAGACAGGTAGATAGACTGATAGATAGTTAGATGGATAGATTGAGAGCTAAATATACAAAAAATTAGATAGATAGATATAAAGAAGGAAAGATAGATAGATAGATCGATAGATAAATATACAGATAAATATACAGATAGATAGACAGATAGATAGTCAGACAGATTGATTGACATAATGATAGATAGATTGATAAACATATAGATATATGATAGATAAACATTTATGTAGACTTATAGATTGACAGATAGATAGATAGAAAGAAAGATAGACATATTGATAGATTTATAGATATATAGATAGGTAGATAGATAGACAGATAATTAAATAAATAAATATAGAAATAGATAGATAGATACATAGAAAGATAGAAAAATAGACAGACAGATAGACAGATCGATAGATATATAGATAGAGATATAGATAAATAAATATATAGGTAGATAGATAGATAGATAGATAGATTGATTGATAAATAGATCAATAGACACATATATAGATTAGTAGACATATTCATATATAGATAATCAGATAGATTGATTGATTAGTAGACAGAAAGATAGTCAGATAGATAGTCAAATAGATTGATAGATAAATAGATAGTTAGACTTATAGCAAGAAACATAGATATATATATATATATATAGAATGATTGATTGATTGATTGATAGACAAATTCATTGACGAATTCATAGATAGATTGATAGTAAGAATTATAGACAGAAATATAGATAGATTAAAAAATGTTTAGATACACATATAGATAGATAGATAGATATATAGAGTGATAAATAGATAGATAGACAGATTGATAAACAACTAGATAGTCAAATAGATCGAAAGATTATAAGATAAGAGATAGATAGATAGACTAATAGATAGACACATAGATAGACAAATAGATAGATAGATAGATAAATATAAAAATAGTTAGAGAGATAGAAAAAAAAGTGAAGATGATAGATAGATAGATAGATAGACAAATAGATAGGTAAACATATAGATAGATAGTAGTTACAAAAATATATACACAATTTGATTGAAGATTAATAGAAAGATTGATATATATACATACATACATAGATAGATAGATAGACAGATAAATAGAAAGATAAATAGATAGATATATAGATAGATAGATATATAAATAGATAGACTTATAGATATAGATATTGATAGATAGATAGTAGATAGATAGTTAGATAAATTGATTGATAGATAGATGAATAGATAGATTGATAAATAGAATGACAGACAGAAAGATATATAGATAGATAGATAGAATGATTGATTTATATACAGAATGATAGAAACATTGATAGAAAAATGTATGGATTAGTTGATAGACAGATTGATAAACAAATAGATAGACAGATTAAAACACAAAAAGATAGGCATTTAGATAGACAAATTGAAAGTCATATTGATAGAAAAATAGATAGACAAATAGATCGAAAGATTATTAGATAGATATATAGATAGATCGATAGATAGACAGATAGATAGATAGACAAATAGATAGACAAATAGATAGACAAATAGATAGACAAATAGATAGACTAATAGTTAGACTGATAGATACATATATATATAATTGTAATATATTTAGATAGAATAATAGATAGATTGATAAATAGTTAAATACATAGATAAACAAATAGATAGATAGACAAATAAAAAGATATAAAGATATATAGAAAAATTGATTATTTTATAGATAGAATTATAGAAAGATAGATAGATAGATGATAGATAGACATTTAAATAGACTTATAGATAGATAGATTGATTGATTGACAGATTAAAAGTCATATTGATAGACAAATATATAGATATTAAATAAATAGATAATTAGAATGATAAATAAATAAATAAACAGATAGATAGATATATAGAAAGAAAGATAGATAGAAGGAAGATAGAAAGGTAGATAGATAGACAAATAGATAGTCAAACAGATAGACACACAGACAAACAAATAGAAAGAAAGGCATACAGACAAATATACAGACAAACAAATAGATAAATAGATAATATATAGGCAAATATATAGACAGTTTGATAGATAGATTTTAAGACAGGTTCATATATTTATTTATATATAGATTAATAGATAGATTTATAGATAAACTGATAGATAGACAACAAATGAATAAACAGACAGACACATAGATAGATAGATAGATAGATAGACAGATATAAAGATAGATAGATAGATTGAATGATAGATAGATAGATTGATTGATAGAGAGATAGATATAATTATATATACATAGAATGATAGACACATAAATAGAAAGATAGAATGGCAGATTGATAGATAGATTGATAGATAGAATGTTAAACATATAGACTGATTGATTGATTGATTGATAGATAATTAAATAGTTAGACATATAAATATATATATAGATAGATAAACAGATAGATCTATAGATTATTAGATAGATAGACATATAGATAGATAGATAGATAAATAAATAAATAGAAAGATAGACAGATAAATTGATAGAAAGATAGTTTGACAGAAAGATAGATTGACATATTAATACACAGATAGATAGTTAGATAGATAGACAGATAGATAGATAGATAGACAGATATACAGATAGATAGATATATAAATAGATAGAAAATATATACAGATAGTTAGACAGATAGATAGACAATTGGGTTGTGATATTGATAGATAAATCAATAGGCAAATAGTTCGACAAATAGATAGATAGATAAATAGACATGGTGATAGACAGGTAGATAAATACATAGATAGACAAATAGATAGACATGCAGACAAATAGATACATAGATAGATAGATAGACATATAGATAGAAAAATAAAAAGACAAAAATTTAAATAGATAGTTAGATATAAAAGTTGTTAGATAGATAGTTAGACATATAGATAGATAGATAAACATATAGGTAGACATTTATTGACCGATTAATAGATTGATTGATTGACAGATAGTTATATAGAAGGATAGATAGAAAGATATACAAATAAATCGACTAATAGATAGCTAAATAGATAGGTAGATAGTTCGAAAGATAGACAAATAAATACATAGATAGCTAGATAGATTGATAACTAGATAGTTAGACCTATATATCGATAGATAGATAGATAGATTGACATATAGATAGGTAGATAGATAGCAGATAGATAGGTAGATAGATAGACAGACAGATATATAGGTAAATAGATAGATAGATAGATTGTTAGAGTGATTGATAGATAGATTTATACACAGAATGATAGGTAGATTGATAGATAGTTTGATAGACATATTAATAGAAAGATTGATAGACAAATTGATAGACATATAGATAGAGAAATTGTTAGAAAAATAGACAGATGGATATACAACTAAATAAATAAATAGATATATAGATAGATAGACAGGTAGACAGATAGATACATAGATACATAGATACATAGATAGACAGATAGATATATAGATAAATTGATTGATTGATTCATTGATAGATAGATAAATTGATATATAGATAGACAGATAGATAGAAAAATAGATAGATATAAAGATAGATTAATATAATTAATAGATAGATAGATGGAGATATGGACATATAAATAGATAGATATATAGATAAATAGATATGTAGACAAAAAGATCGATAGGTATATAGATATGCAGATAGTTAGAAAAATAGATAGAGAGATAGATAAATAGAGAGATAGATAGATATATAGATAGAAAGACAGATAGACAGATAGACAAAATGATAGATAGATCGGTCGATAAATAGATAGATATATAGAAAGATAGATAGATAGAGACATAAATAGATAGATAGATAGATAAAGATATAGATAGATATACAAATAAATAGAAAGATTAATAGATAAATTGTTAGATTGATTGATAGATATATTGATAGAGAGATTGATAGACAGATTGATAGATTGATTAATCGACAAATCGATTGACAAATAGTTAGATAGATTTAAAGATTATTAGACAGATAGATATATAGATAGATAAATAAACATATAGATAGAAAAAAGATAGACAAATAGATAGACAAAAAGATATATAGATAGATAAATAGACAGATAGAAAGATAGACTAATAGATTGAATGATAGATAGATAGATATATATATATATATATATACAAATAATTAGATTGATAATTTAATAGATAGATACATAGAAATATATATATATATATATATATATATATTTGATCCTTCTTCTTGAAACGCTCTCAACTTGTTAGAGAGAGAAATAGTTTCCTATAGAGAGAAACCTGCAATTGGGTAGAAGAAAAAGCAAGTTTTGAGATAATTGCAATGGAATTGGATTACTTAGTTAATAAGAAGTCCTTTTCTGATTTTATTAGAAAAACCGTGCCCCCTATCGCGAGCTACTCGCAATTTCAAGAAAAAAATATCAAGGAACCTTCGATATTTTTCTCGGCCAAGAAAATTCATTAGTTCTCTGCAACTCACACACACACGCTTGTGGGAAAATTTTTGCATGGAAGGCGCGTATTTATGATATTAGGGCATTCTTCGAATCATTGAAACTCAAAACCTTGATTAAAATTGGATTGATTGATGAGAAGCATGTGTTATTACAACTCCATTCCGAAGAGAATTTCCATCGCTTATGGTTGAAAGGAGTCTGGTATATCATGGGATACCCCATGAGAACCTTTAAATAGACTCCTGAATTTAACACAAAGGAGGAGTCGTCGTTGGCTCCGGTATGGATTCTATTACCTATGCTCCCGATTCATTATTTTGATAAATTGGCATTATATCGTATTGCGTGTGTTTTGGGCTCTCCTCTTCTTCTTGATGGTGCTACAGCAACACTCTCTAGACCGAGTGTTACAAGAATTTGTGTAGAGGTGGACTTACAGAAATCTCTTCCTCATCGTATCTGGATTGGAAACACAAAAGGAGGTGGGTTTTGGCAAACTATTATTCCAGAATACCTCCCTCCTTTTTGTGCATGATGTAGAAAGATGGGTCATGCTATAGAGGTATGTTTGGTTAACAAAAAAAGAAATGAAAATAAACAGAATCTAGAAGAGAAGAAAAGAGAATTTGAAAGTAAAGGAGAAATGGTTAAATATCAAAAAAAACCTCAACCCATTGTCCAAACAGATATACAAAATAAAGAAGTTGAAGATCAAAAATTAATTGAATATAATAGGCAGTATAGTGAAGAGGAAAGAACAGAATCCATAGAAAATGCTAAAAGGAAAGAAATTATGAAAAAAATCTCAGAGCTAAATAGGAGAACCATAAATCAAATGAAAAATAAGAAACAAAAAAATAATAGCCGGGCAGTGCTGGTTGAAGAAGATTCTGATGAGGAATCAGAAATAAAAAGCTTGACTTCCCTCTATACGGATGGGGAAGACAATGAGCAGAAAATTAGAATCAATAACGATGACATTAATATAGAAAAACTCAAGCTAAAACAAAAAATGGGACATAGAGATTGGGCAATTGAAGAACTAAAAATAATGGCCATTCAATTGTGTAGGGTTTGGAAGGATGAGAAGGAACAAGAACTAAACTCAATAAGAATACCTAGAAGCATGAAAAAAAAAGCATTTGAATAAGGTATACGAAACTAAATGCACCACTAGAGCACATGCTAAATCCATAAGAAATGTATAAGTACATCTATTGGAATATTAGGGCAATAGCAAACCCCCCCTCAAGAAATAGATTAAAAAACTAATATATATGCATAAATTAATCTAATTGCGATAGCTGAACCTATGGTGGATAAAGCTCATCTAAATTATTATAGAAATTTATTAGGATTTGAAAATGGGTATGCTAATAATAATGGAAAAATTTGGATCTTATGGAAAGATAACTTACATATAAAAATATTAAAAGAAACTAATCAATTAATAAACTTTAGCTTAAGTCAAGATGAAAATGAAATAATAACAATAATTTATGCAAAGAATAAAAGAGAAGAGAGAAAAGAATTATGGAGGAAATGAATAAAATTTTGATGGAAAAAAAGCCTTGGATTATCGGGGGAGATTTTAATATAGTTAGAAGCATTGAAGAAAAGAAGGGTGGTAGGACACCTAATAAAGGAGGGATGTCTCACTTTAATGATATAATAAATAAAACAAATTTAATAGAAGCTAAATTTTTAGGCTCACAGTTTACATGGTATAACAACTGGAGGAAAAAAGGCATAATATGGGCTAGACTGGATAGAGTTTTATTTAATTTTAAATGGCTAGATCAAGTTGGCTCTAAAGAAGTGAAGCACTTAAACAGAACCTACTCTGATCACAGCCCATTATTAATCATGATTAAAATATCTACTCATATAGGAGGTTCCTTTAGATTCCAGAATTCTTGGTGTTTACACCATGATTATTTAAAGATGGTGAAACAGTCTTGGAATAAAGAAACATTAGGAAATCCTATTCAAATATTAAATAATAAGTTGAGTAGATTAAAAGTTGAATTAAAAAAGTGGAATAAGGTTACTTTTGGAAATATAATAAAAAATATAAGAGATGCAGAGGAACTAGTATTAAAAGAGAAATAGAATTTGAAAAAACTCAAAATATAGATAATAGAAGTGCTCTTAGCAAAGCACAAGCAGAATTAAATCTAAAATATTAATGGAAGAGGTTTTTTGGAAACAAAAATCTAAAATTAAATGGCTTAAAGAAGGGATTAAAAATACAAAGTTTTTTTAAAAATAGCTAGTTAAAATATTAGAAACATAGAATTAGAGGTATTAAAGATAATAGGGAAGAATGGCTGAAAAAGATTCAGATATTCAAAACTATTTCACAAAATTTTTTGAAAACCAATTAAGTGGAACAAGAGAACTTAAAGGAAATTCACTTTTAAAAAACATAAAAAATAAAATCACCATAGAAGATAATAACATGCTTACTAAGCCATCCAGAAGAAGAAATCAAAACAACGATATATAGTATGAACAAAGATAGTGCAAGTGGACCGGATGGATGGAACAACTATTTTTTCCAAGCCTATTGGGATATAATAACAAGGATATAGAAAAAGCACTTAATAGTATATTTTGTGGGGCTGAATTTGGAAAAAAATGGGGAAGTTTTCATATTATTCTTATACCTAAAATAGACAATCCACATAAGGAGAAGATTTTAGACCAATAGCCTATGTAACACTATTTACAAAAGTGTTTCTAAAATTTTACAAAATAGATTAAATTCAATTTTACCTAAAATTATTTCTGAAGAACAAACGATTTTATGAAAAATAGATTAATAATGGAAAATATATGCTTGGCTAAAGAGATGAGTAGAGAATAGGATCCAAATCAAGAGGGCAAAATGTTATTATAAAATTGAATCTATCCAAGGCCTTTGATAGAGTAGAATGGAGCATTTTCTGTTCTATCATGAGAAAGATGGGTTTCTCTGAAAACATGGATAGATTTGATTTATAGATTGTATTTCTAATACATGGGCTAGAATTATCACAAATGGAAAGGTAGGGAAAGAATAATTCCAGTTAGAAAATCGAAAAAAGAGGGAAAACTTTTTATTGGGGAAAAAATTATCTAACTTTTTATGGGGAAAAAAGAGGGCAAATATAAAATTACATTCAATTTGTATATATTAAGAAAAAAATTATCTACATGCAATTTGTATTATTAAGAAAATCGAATAAGAATGAGCTAACTTTTTATGGGGAAAAAAAGAGGGCAAATATAAATTACATTGGAAAAATGGAGAGACTTATGCTACCCAGTTCAAGAAGCTGGATTGGGTTTTGTTAATTTTATGGATTTAGCAAAAGCAGGTGCAAGCAAGAGATGGTGGAGGTTGAAAGAAAATAATAGTATATGGTCAAAATTTATGAGGGCAAAATATTGTATTAAGGATGATATCAATAAAGTAAATAATAAAAATAATTGTTCACAGATATGGACACAAATGCTTAAGCAAAAAGAATTAGTTGATAGATTTTCTACATTTACTAAAAAAGGATGGAAATGGAATTTAAGCTCGGACGGAGCATTCTCACTAAAAACGGTCAAAAATGAATTAAGAAATAAGTTAAAAGAACATAAACTATTCAAATGGGCTTGGAATAATAATAATCCACAAAAAATTAAAACTTTTATGTGGAAAGTTTTATCTAATATTATCCCAATTGACAATAATTTAAAGAAAAAAGGTATTAAACTCGTATCTATATGCGAGTGTTGCTTAAATGAAATTGAAACATTGGATCATCTCCTTTCACACGGGAGATTAGCAGCGGAGCTATGGAAAAGACTAGGTTTAGAAATGAATTTGAAATATGAACTTCATAACTTGAAACGTAGGCTTCAGAAATGGATTAACCTAAAAGTTTCTAGTCTAGTGCAGAAATGGATTAAAATTAATGTTCCATTATTAGTTATCTGGTGCATTTGGAAGGATAGAAATAAAAGTAGATTGAAGGTCATAAGATGATAATAGAAGATATCTGGAAAGATATTAAAGAAGAAACAAGTAAAATTTCAGAATTGTACCCTATAAATAGTCAAGGCTCGAAGAGGGATAAAGAAACTTTAATTTTTGGAATCTAAATGAACATCAACCTAAACATTTTAAAGTAATATGTATAAAATGGGAAAACCACCTCAAGGTAGGATAGCTCTAAACAAAGTTGATAGTTTCGATAGAGATATGGGCGAAGCAGGAGGTGGAGGAGTTATTAGAGACTCGAAAGGACGGCTAATATTAGCCTTCAGTAGAAAGATGCAAGCATCCTCGGCCGTTCATGCTGAGATATTAGCTTTAAGAAAGGGTATTAAGTTATGTAGAAAACTAGAAATTAAAAATATAGATATTCAAATAGATTCAAAAATTGTAGTTAATTTAATCAAAAAGCAGACTATGATGTGGAAATATGAAGATGACATAGAAGATATTTTAAATGATATGAAATTGTTAAACTTTTCTATCAAGCACATTCTCAGAGAGGCGAATGCATTAGCAGATATTTTAGCTAAAGAAGGAAAAAAGAAAGGTGATCAGGATTATAATGAAAAGAATTTACCAAAAAAATTTACTGTAATATTAAAACTTGATAGTAAAGAGTTTCCTTATATTAGAAAAAATTAAAATATTAATTAGAACTTTCCATTCAAATAGGAAAATAAGCCCGTATAAGAGATCACCCTGGTCCTGAGGGGCGATCGAGATAAGGTAAGTGGCTTTTGTTTTTCTGTTTGTTTTTTTCTGCTTTTCTATTGTTTTCTATAGGTAGAAAGAAGGAAGAAATTGAAATTAATTGAAATAACATCAGGGGACTGGTTTGGGAAAAGATAATGGTTTTATAGATATGTAGTATGCTCTACAGGTACATATTATTCTGCTTGTCCATAGTTTGATGGACTATTCTGATTAGAAGGCTAGATATGTTTAAATGGTATTGTTAGTAGTGGGTATTATATATGTTGGAAGTTTGTGCTATCTTTCTGGAGTTCTGTGTTATTAAGTGTGTTACTGGTAGTTGCTGGAAGTCTATTTCTGTTGTATATAGGAAGTCTATATTAAATAGGTCCAATCTGTATAAGTTAAAGAGGAGGATAGTGAAGGA
>JAREIK010000085.1:81197-143087 GCA_029783825.1 Sapria himalayana
TAGATAGATAGATAAATAGATAGATAGATATATAGAAAGACAAAGAGGTAAATATACTAATATACTTATATAAAGAAATATAGTTAGATTGTTCTACACAAAAAAAGATTAACAGATAGATAGCTATAAAGTTAGTTAATTAGACAAATAGACATATATAATAGAGTGATACACTAATAGATAGATAGATAGATTGATAGATATACAGATAGTGAGATATACATTTAGATAGATGGACATTTAGATAGGTAGCCACTTAGATTGATAAACAAATAGACTATTAGAAAAATAGACAAATAGACAGATAGACAGATAGACAGAGAGACAGATATACTTATAGAGTTATAGATTTATATACATATAGACAAATAAAGAGATAGATAGATAAATAGTTAGATAGATAGTTAGAAAGTTTGACAAAAAAACAATAAATAGATAAAATATAAAAAAATAAAAGTTAGACAGATAACCAGATTGAAAAATAGATAGATAGACAAATATATAGATAGATAGATAGAGAGGCAAATAAAGATACGACAAATAGATAGTTTGATAGCTTGACAATAGATAGATAGACAAAAAGCCTGAAAGATAGATAGATAGACAAAAATCCTAATAGATAGATAGTTATAGAACTAGATAAATATATTGTTAGATAGATAGATATATAAATAAATAGATAGATAGATAGTTAGATCGAAAAATATATAGTTAGAAATATAGATATTTAGACAAATAGGGAGGTAGAAAAATAGATAGATAGATCGAAAGACAGATTTATAAATAGATAAATAGATAGATAGGTAAATAGATAGACAGAATAATAAATAGATAGATAGATAGACATATAGATAGATAAATGGATGGATTGCTAGACATACAAATAGAGAGATATACAAATAGATAGATATATAGATATATAGATATATAGATAGATAGATACAAATATAGTAAGATTGAAAGTTAAATATATAGAAAGATAATAGACAGACATCTAAATAGATAAATAGATAGTCATAAAGATAGATAAACAGAGAGATAAATATATAGATAGATAGACAGACAGATAGATAGATAGACTAATAAAAACATAGATAGATTGACTAATAGATTGATACATAGATCGAAGATAGAAAGACTGATAGGTTATTTGACAGATCAACTATTAGATAGAAATATTGTTGAATAGTTATATAGATACAATGCTTGATAAATAGATAGTTAGAAATTTATTTAATTAGATAGATATACAGAAATATACATAGATAGAAGAATAGATTGATAAATTGAAAAATATATAGATAGACACATAGACCATTTAGATAGATAAGCATTTAGACATATAGATATTTAGATAGATATACAATTAGATAAATATAAAAATTGATATTTAAATAATTAGACAAATAAACAGATAGACATTTATACAAATAGACATATAAAAAGATAGAGATTTAGAAAGATAGACATATAGATACATAGATAAATAGAGATATAGATAGAGATAACATATAGATTGTTAGATAGATAGATAGTTAGAAAGTTAGAGAAATAGACATATAGATAGATAAAAAGATAAAAAATAGTCATATAGATAGATAAATAGATTGAAAAATAGATAGTTAGACAAATAGATAGACAGATAGACAAATAGATAGATTGACAGATATAAAAAAAAGATAAACAAATGGATAAATAAATAGATAGATAGACAAATAGATAGATAGATAGACAGATAGATATATAGATAGATATATAGATAGATATATAAATAGTTAGATATATAGACATATAGATAGATAAATAGATAGAAAGATAGACATATAGATAGATAGATGGATAGAGAGATAGATAGATAGATAGACAGACATATAGATAGATGGATGGATAGAAAAATAGACATATAGATAGATAAACTTCTAGACTTATAGATAGATAGCTAAATATACACATAAACTGATAGATAGATACACAAATAAATAGAACAATAGATACATAGATTTATAGATAGATAAAATGATAAATAGATGGATAAATAGACAAATAGATACATAAAGATATACTTATAGATAGATACACAGATAGATAAATAATAGATAGATGGAGAGAAAGTTAAATAGATATATAGATAGGCTATAGATAGATTGACTATTTAACAAATAGACAGATAGATAGATAGATTGATTGATATACACTTAGAAAGATAAACAAATAGACATATATAGATATAAAAAGATATACTGATAGAAAAATAGATAGAAAGACAAATATTAGAGATAAATAAATGTATAGAGATATAGATATAGATATAGATAGATTAATAGTTAGCCAGAACATTTATTGATAGATAGACATATAGATTGATAACATATAGATGATAAACAAATAGATAGATAGATAAAAAGATAGATAGATAGTTAGATAGATAATAGATAGATTGATAAATAGTAAAATTGATAGATCGACAGATAGATAGATATATATATAGATATATTAATAGATAGATAGATAGATAGACACATTGACAGATATATAGATAGATAGATAGATAGATAGAAAGATAGAACAGATATATAGATAGATAAAAAGATAGACAGATTAATTATTAATAGATATATAGGTAGATAGATAGATAGGTAGATAGATAGATAGAATGATAGACAGATAGACTAAATGATAGATAGATAGAATGATAGATATATAGACAAAAAAAGAGTTAGAAGATAGATAGACACATTGACACATAGCCAGATAGACTGATATATAGATATACATATAGATAAATAGATAAACAAATAGATAGATAGATAAATAGATATGCAAAAAGATAGATAGACAGATAGATATAATTAGATAGGTATAGTGGTAGATAGAGAGAAAGATAGAAAGATATATATATA
Organism: Sapria himalayana; assembly: GCA_029783825.1. Taxonomy (NCBI): domain Eukaryota; kingdom Viridiplantae; phylum Streptophyta; class Magnoliopsida; order Malpighiales; family Rafflesiaceae; genus Sapria; species Sapria himalayana. The sequence goes on from JAREIK010000085.1 coordinate 84,098, forward strand.
TATATATATAAATACACAGATCGACAAATAGATAGATAGACAAATAGATAGATGAAAGATAGGTAGACAAATAGAAAGATAGGAAGATATGTATATAGACAGATAGATTGATAGATAGACAAATAGATAAACTAGATAGACTGATATATAGATAGGAAGATTGATAGATGATTAGACAGACAGATAGATAGACAGACAAATAGACAGATACATAGATATATAGATAAATTGATATATAGATAAATGATAAACTCATAAACATTTAGATACCTAGGCACATTGATTGATAGATAGATAGACAAAAACACTACTAGACATAGACAAATAGACAAATAGACAAATAGATAGATAGATAGATAAATAGAAAGATATATATATATAGATAGACATATAGATAGATAGATAGAGACAAACATATAAATAGATAAAGAGATAGACATATATTCAAATAGACTAATAGTTTAATTAATAATTTGATAGTTGATAAATAGTTAGATATATTGTTAGATAATTAGATAGTTAGACAATTAGATAGAAATATAGAAATATATATAGATAAAAAGATGCATAGATATATAGATAGATAGATAGAGAACAAATAGACAGACAAATAGATGGATGGATATAAAGATTGTCAGATAGACATATAGATAGACATCAGTCATCAGATATATAGATAGATTGATAGATAGATAAAAAGGTAAATAAATAGACATATAAAAAAAGAGAGATAGAGAGATAAATAGATAGCCATATACACACCTACATAAAAAGATATAGAAAGATAGACCGATAAACAAATACACCCATATGCTGATAAAAATGTAGATAGATAGAAAAATATGCATATAGATAGATTGATAGATATATATAAAAATTGACTGATAAATAAATAGATAAATAGACAGACAGACAAATAGATAGATATACACATAGAGAGAGATAGATAGATAGAGATATAGAAAGATAGACTAATAGAGAAATAGTCAGATTAATAGATAGATAGATAACACTACAAGAAAATATTGATTTATCTAGGGAAATTTAGCTTGATATAATATCCCTAGCTAATTTGCAAGGCATCAGCTAGGGAATAATAAGGGATTTTTGATTTTAGATTAAAATAAAATTTTATGATAGATTAGTGATGGAATAGAGATGGAAATATTCGATTGAAAATATTCTATTGCTAATATTTTTGAAGAATTCTACGCAAAGAAAAGTGGAGAATTTAGCAATGTATTTAGTGATGGATTAGCAACGGAAATAGTTGGTTAAAAAATTTACACCGCTAATGTATTTTCATTATTTCTTGCAAATAAAAGTGTAGAATTTAGCGATGGATTTAGTGACGGATATAGTGATGGATTTAGCGATAGAATTTCTCTAGCTAATTAGATCGAGAAAAAATTCATCGCTAAATTATTATCTGAAATGTTTTTTTTTCTATTTTATAGTTTATTGCAAGTGATTATTCCTTAAATTTTTTTTTCACAATATATATCCATTTAGCTAAGGAATTTCTATAGCTATTTGGGCTAGAAATAATTTTCATCACTAATCTTTAATGATTTAATTTTTTTTATATATTATTTGTTTTAATATTTTATTTAATTTTGTATATTAATTGTACATATGTAATGGTCTATAGATGAGTGATTCTTAAAAGACACATTCTCCTCGTATAATTATAAAAATAGATTATTATAAATAAATAATATAAAAAATATATTAATACAAAAAAATTAATTTTAATAAACACTACAATAACTTTTAATAAAGACTATAATAACTATTTAATTAAGACTACGATAACATTAAATAATTAATTCTATAATTTTATAAATTTTTAAAGATATTTTAAAAAATAAATGAATATACATTAAAATTTCTACTTATAAAAAGATTAAATAATTCATTGTATAATAAAATATAATATATTTATAAAAATATCATAATTAATGAAAAAACTAGTAAATATTAATATTATTTTAAGTATAAAAAATATTTTTCTGCCTAAATAAAATTTTTTAAAAAAGAATTACTAAAAAATTAGAAATTTTTGAATTATAAAAAATTTTTAATTTTTTATTATATTTAAATCAAAATAAATTGATATTTAAAGATAAATACAGAGATGTTTGCTCTTATTGAAATTTAAAAGAACTAAATAATTGAGTAAAATTTATAATAATAGCTTTTTATATTTCATTTTTATTAAATTTACTAAATATAAATTTTTCTTAATATTCATTTCACTAAGTAATTTTAAAATTATATAAATTATAAATTATATCAAATAATATTAAATTTTATGCCTTTAAAATAAATTCATATTATCTTCATTAAAATTAATATGAATACTAAAAAATTTATAAACTTAATATATATATATTTATATAGTTTTTAACATAAAGAGTATTTATAGATTTTTAGTTTTTAACATAAAGAGTATTTATAGATTTTTAGGAAAGTGGCTTGAAGACCAATAATCTTTTCATATCTGCCTTGCTATATTAAGTTTACAAATTTTGTTGCCATTTAATTTGTTTTCCCATTTGGAAGGCCAAACATCTATTTTTTGAAATTATTTATATATTTATTGTTTAATTAATTTGATAATTAAAAATTAAAAGGTGTTTGATTTTCATGTATGTCTTGCTACACACATATTGACTTGTTGAAAATAATTTATTAAGTAAAAAAAATATGTCTTTATGTTTTATATATATTTATTGTATATTTAATGTTTTGATAATTTTAAATTAAAATATTAATGGAATTTTAAAACCTAATAAAACCTAATAAACTTAATAAACATAAGTGATTTTGTTCAGCATGCGCAAACATAAGTCGCGAATGTCCATAAAAACATATGGCTAGGGTTTGGGAAACACAAACACTCCACTGCATCGACACATTGTCATAGTCATGGATACCCATAAAAAATATCTATCTTTAAGGACCGGAAGCAATTTGAATCATGCTACTTTTACTGAACTATGAGGATGACAAAGCTAAATTAGTGCTATCGTAATAGCATTTGCTCATATGATCCTTGCTACGAGTATAGATGCAAATCAAATTGTTCTAATGATTATTCATTGCTAATGCATTATTTGATTAGCTCTTCGTCTTTCATTATTTATTTAACCTGGTATTTTGAATGTAGCATTTATGTATCATTATCGACTATTAGGGCTTTTATGTTTAAAAGCAATTGAACTGATACTGAATCATTATTTGCAGGGGTACAGATGTTTATAATTGGCCTGGGTTTGGGAGACGAGAAGGATATCACGGTTAGAGGCTTTGAAGTGGTAAAGAAGTGTGAAAGAGTGTATATTTAAGCTTATACTTCTCTCATATCCTTTGGTCTCTCATTCAATTGTAGTAATGGTGTAGGGCAAATTCACCATCCTTTGTCATTCTCCGCCATCTTCGTCCACCATTATTGTCCATCATCTTCACACTATAAGAAAATATCGATTTAGCTAGGAAATTTTAGCTAGTGATCAATCCCTAGCTAAATTACTAGGGATTAGCTAGGGAATAGCAAGAGATTTATAATTTTTTTTTGAAAAAAAATACAACGGATTACTGACGGAAAATTTTTTGTAAATTAAGCACAAGAAAAGCAAGGGATTTAGCTACGCATTTAGCGACGGATTAGCGACAGAAAATTTTCGTAAATTCCTCTCAAGAAAAGCAATGATTTTAACAATGGATTAGCGATGAAATATTTTCGTAAATTCTGCTTAAGAAAAGTGGGGAATTTAGCAACGGATTTAGCAACGGAATATCTCATACTAATAAAAGCCTAAAATTAGTGACAGATTTAGCGATAGATTTTCCATAGCTAATAAAATCCATGATTTAGCGAAGAATTTTCTCTAACTAATAAAATCCGTAATTTAGTGACGGATTTAGCGACAGATTTTCTCTAGTTAATTATATGCTGAATATAGTGACAGATTTTAGTGACAGAATATCCCTAGCCAATTACATCATGTATATAGCGATGGATTTTAGTTATAGAAATTCCCTAGATAATTAAATCTAGAATATAGTGATGGATTTAGTGATGAAACTTTCATAGATAATTAAATCTATAATATTGTGATTAATTTAGTGACGGAACTTCCCTAGCGATAGATTTAGCTCTAAAATACATCAACCTAATTTTACACTCTGAAATAAAAAAATAAAATCTCATTTTCCAATTTAAGAAATGGAGATTTAAACACGTTATCTCCACAGAGACAAAATTTCATGCCAGCATCTAGTCATAATTAATTAAAATAATAATAAGAATAAGAAGAATAAGAAGAATAAGAAGAATAAAAAGAATAAGAAGAATAAGAAGAATAAAAAGAATAAAAAGAATAAGAAGAATAAGAAGAATAAAAAGAATAAAAAGAATAAAAAGATTAAGAATATTGAAAACCCCACAGCTCTAAGAACTAGAGAGAGAAAGTTAGCTTTTTAGAGAGAGAAAGCATCAAGTTGTGCAAGAATAAGGCTAATACTTAGCCAAAATGGGGCAAAATGACTTCTTATTCAATAATAAGTCTTTTGTGAGCTTATTTAAGGGACCCGTGGTATTGCATATGAGGTTTGAAATAGAAATGGCATGGCACCGATATACATTCCCTCGGTAGATCTCAATAAACTTGTGGAGCCTTTCAATTACACCTAATAAAGAAATTTTTATATGGAAAACCTCTTGCGAAGGAATTTCATGAGTTTATAGACACCTTGAAGCTTAAGGGTTCTATAAAAATTGTGGATTATGATACTGAGCATACGGTTCTTCAATGCCTCAAAGAGGGAGATTTTCAAAGGCTATGGATGAGGTGTCAATGCATAATTATGGACTTTTCAATGAGAATTAAAAAATGGATGATAGATTTCAACCCGAAAGAGAAGGTCCCGATAGCCTCAGTATGGTTTATTTTTCCTAATTTACCTCTCCATCTATACAGTAAGCAATCTCTCTTCATCTTGGAAAATGTATGGGTAAACCAATAATGATTGATGAGGCCACTGCCTCAATGACTAAACCAAATAATCCAAGGATTTGAGTGGAGTTTAATCTCTTCTCACGCCCTCCACAGAAACTATGGATAGACACGATAATGAACAGGGGTTCTGGTAGTTAATTGTGCCTGAACATATCCCCAAATATTGCTTAAAATGTAATAGAATGAGCCATGGGTAGGAGGAATGTATGAATGGGATCCACATAAATGATACATTGGAATAATATTATGGTAGCGACAAGGGTAAAACTACATGGGTTAAAAAAGATATAAACAAAAAACTAATGCTATGTCAGAATATACACTCTTATAAGGAGTAAATGAAGGTGGGCAGTGATGGGGAGAAGAAAAATAGCACCCTACTGGATAACAATAAAAAATAAAAGGAAAATAGGGGCAAAGCATACACGTTTAATGAGGGATAGAGTGGAGGAAAAGAGCAAGGTCTAGAGTGGGCAGTGGTGGTATACATCAATAAGAATAAGGGAGAGATAGTTATAAAAAACAAAGAAATAAAAAATAAAATAATAGATAACAAGGAAGAAAATAGTAATGCCTCTAAGGCATTTTCTCATCTAAATGCTGAAAATAGAATATTAGTGGAAAACACACTAATAGCAGGCAAAAATAGGAGGGTCAACTGGTCTATCATGTTCTTGGGTCTCTTGTTCTTTGTGGGTCAACTGAACTCTATTGGTAGTGCTTGTAATGTTACTTCGTGAAGCTACATGTTCTAGGTGCACAGTCTTGAGGTTTGTGGTGCCTACAACGATGATGGTAGATTGTTTAAGTGTAGTTCTATAGGGAAAGTGTGAAATTGGGTATCATGAAGCACTCTTACTTTGTTGAATTCTATGTGCACCAAATATCATCTAAATAGATTTTTTCTACTGATGGAAACCCCATTGGGCGCTCATTTCAATCTGCAATCTATATGGAATATGTTAGAGGAGGATATCTTAAGGCATTTTTTGCTCTCGCTATCTCTCTATCTCGTTCCTTCTTTTGTCTCTCCCCCATCTCTCTCTCTCTCTTTCTCTCCTCCATTTCTCTCTCTCCCCCCACATCTCTCTCTCTCTTTGCAGTAGCAACGGCAACAATACGGTATATATGTACGTATATAGTCAGTATATACATACATATAATACTATATTATTTTATGTACATATATACTGAGTATATATATATATACTCAGTATATATGTACGCATAATACTGTAGTTTATATGTACTTATACTACAATAATATATGTATGAGTGAAATGTTAGTATATTTGTACATATTTACTACAGTAATATAATTTATCAAAACATACTTTTTTTTATTTGATTTGGTGGTTTAAATTTCTTACAGATATGGTACAACATTGTTTCCCATATGAAGCTTGTATAAGTGAAGACATATTTAAAGAAACATGATGCACCGTGACTCAGATAACATTTTCGCAGTGAAAAGTTGGTGATTGGAGGAGTAGAGGGAGAGAAAGCAACATCAATGCATTGATAGATTATACTTTATGCACAGTCGATAGATACATTGATTAATAAGATGTAATATAATTTTTGTTATTTTTTTGTTTTAGTTATTTAAAATATTGTATTAAAATAAGGTATCAAATGAATTTTTTTGTTTAATTTAAAATTTTTATTTATAGCTTCTATTTTTATTAAATTTAATTTAAAAATATTAAATTATTTAATTAAATTTTAGTTTAAGCTTTATGACAATCTACTTTAATTTGTGTTTGTTCATGTCTATAATAACTATTTTTATCTACTTGTAAATTTGTTTGTGTGTCTCCGAATGTTGTGAGTAGAGTTTTAGCCTATTATAGGCATGTAAAAACCTATTATAAGTAGTAGTAGCAGTGACAGTGGTGGTAGTGATGGCAACGACGGTAGCGTAAGCGGCAGCGGCAATAAAGGCGGCCACGGAAGTGATGGCGCAGGGTGCTGCTATAGAGGTAGAGACGGGGGCCACAGTGGTGGTAGTAGTGGCGGGAGCGACAGTGGCAACAGCAGCGGGAGCGGGAGCGGCAAGAGTGGTAGCATCAGAGGCAGCAGCAGTGCCTGCAGCAGTAGCTACATCGGAAGCAACGACAGTATTAGCGGTAGAGGCGACAACGGCAGTAGTGATGGCAGTGGTAGCAGTGGCGGCAGTGGAAGCAATGACATCACCGACATCGAGGGCAGTTGCGGCAGCGTCATGCAATGGCAACACTGGCATCGGGGATAGCGGCAGCAGCCTACAGTGGCCAACAGCATCAGCTGCAATAGCATTGCCGGCGGTAGTGGTGATAGTAGCAGTGATATTGGCAGCGACAACAATAACAGTAGCAATGGCAGGAGCGGTAGTGGGAGCAACATCAACAACACCAAATGAGGTATATACATATGAATAAAGACAGTATATACGTACGAATTAAGTCAGTATATACGTACATATAATACTGTAATATTTTCTGTACATATATATTGAGTATATTTGTACTCAATTTATATGTACACATAATTCTACTATTTTTTAATGTACATATATAGCATTAATATATGTACGAGTGAAATGCTAGTATATATTTACATATATACTGCAGAATTATATATGTATCAAAACATAACTTTTTTTAATTTGACTGAGTGGTTTAAATTTCTTACAGATATGATACTGCATTGTTCCTCATACAAAGCTTTTATAAGTGATGTGATTTTTCACTAGACATTATGTGCAGTGACTCGGACAACTTTGTCGTAGTAGAAAAATAATGATCGGAGGAGTAGATAGAGAGAAATCAAGGTCAATGAATGGATATATTATACTCTATGCACTATCGGTAGATACATTGATGAATAAGACTAATTAAAATTTTGTTATTTTATTATTTCAATTATGTAAAATATTGAATTAGAATAAGATATTAAATGATTTTATTTTTTGTTTTTTATAAATTATTTATAGTTTTAATTTTTTTTCAATTTGATATAAAAATATAATATTATTTAATTAAACAATTTTAAAATATATTAAATTCAGAAATAATTTTTGAAATTAAAATTACAAGGGAAAAACACTTGCTAAATTAGCAAGGGATAAATCCATTGCTAAATTAGCAAGGGATAAATTGATTGCTAATTTAGCTAGGGAATTTTCCTTATCTTATTTTGCTAGGGAAATCTTAAAAGTAGCAATGGATTTTCCTTCGCTAAATTTATTTAGCTAGAGAATATTTCTATCGCTAAAATTAATCGACCAGCACTTTAGCATGGGATTCTTCTGTCATTATTTTCGTTTAGCGACGGAAAATCTCATTTAGCTTGCTAATTTAGTTAGGGAATTTGTCTTTTTTAGCAAGAGATTTTTCTGTCACTAACTTTTTAGCTAGGGACACTTTCCATCACTAAATTTTAGCAGGAATCACTTTAGATAGGGGAGATATCCATTGGTAATCCATCGATATATCCCGTTTAGTGATGGAAACCACTCATTTAGCTAGGGAATTGTCCCTAGCTAAAAGTGATTTTTCTTGTAGTGTGTACTGAACATACAAAATATATGTTAAATATGAAGATGTATAAGAATCTATCTAAATAATCCAATATATCGATGTTTTTTAGAATGGAACTAAATCTTGGTAACCTTTGGATAAATACAATTGTAATATTCAATTTAGTTTTGATCGTTTGTTTAATTTTGATGGTTCATATTTGAAAAGAAACCAATTGTGTCATTGATATTGTTGCAAAAAAATAATAAAAATGTATAATTATGTGTGCAATCACACATGTAACTATAATTATAATTAAAACTTATAACAATATATATATAACTATATGTTTAACTATATATGTATAACTATTTATAAATATTTGTATAACTATATAAACTCTTTATAACTATATTTAACTATATTTATAACTATGTACACTATTTTTATAACTATATTTTTAACTATTTTTTTACCTATATAATATTTTATAACTATATGTGTAATTCTAGATAACTATATTTTTAACAAAATATATCATGTGTATAATAATATATAACTATATATATTTGTATTTTACTATATGTATAACTATAAAAATGTTATACATAATTATATCTTTAACTACATACATATTTATAACTATATGTATAATTAAATATAATTATATATAACTTTATTTATAACTAAATATATTAGAGGTATAAGAATATATAACTATTAATAATTGTCTTTTACTATATGTATAACTACTTTTATAAATAAAAGGATGATAACATATAATTATATATAACTTTTTAAAACTATGTTTATAACTATATATTACTATGTATACTTATATGTAACTATATTTATAACTATATGTATAATAGTATATGATGACTATATATAACTATGAACTATTATAACTAAAAAAATATTTTACCAATCAAATTTTAGTAAATGGATTAAATCTATTAATAACTACGGACATAATACCATCAAAATTTTAATTTGGAGTTTTCCAACAAATTTAATAATAGATTACCATATGATATTTTCAAATGATAAGATTACACTCTTTTGATTACCACTAGAACCAACAAAAGACTTGGTTGGTCCTACTGGTGTTGGGAAGAGCACGTTAGCTTCTGAAGTTGTGGGATGCACGAATAAATGGTCCCACGCAGACACAGCCTCATTTTCTGATTTGAAGCCATTAGACATTGCCACGGTCCTTCATATGGATAGGTTCCATCTTTACTGATCCTTGCTGGATCAAAAAGAGGCTAAACTTCTATTATCTTTTCATGCATTCTGAAATACTTTATTTTTTCCTTCTCTCTCTCTCTCTCAAAACATCATTACTAGCGATCATTTAGATATTTGTTGAAGTTTTCGAGTCATCAATCTAGTTAAGCTGAAAAAGTCCTAAGCATTAATATGTGCTCTCTTAATTAGCTATTTTATACCAAATATTTTTTTATTAAATTATCACTATCACTTCAATTTTTATTTAATATATTAAAATAATATGTTTTCAAGTTTGTTCTTGACACTCTTATTTCGTGCGATTCTGTGTTGTCACTGATTAGACCCGTGACTACATTTTATCATTAATTGGTAGAATTAAACTATTGAATTATTAATTATCACAATGATTTCTAATGAAATTCAATAAAATGTGTTCATTCTGCTTAATCTCCTTCTCTTGCATGTCATAGTTTCAAGGATGATGACAGGCTGAACATGAGGAACTGGGGCTATTACGAGCCATCTTTCAAGGGGCATCTTGGTCTGCAACTGATACCTAGTGTGGGAGATCACAACACAAAGCCTTTCTTACCGGAACATGATCTTAACAACTTTATCGTTAATGCCAAAAATCCATTCCATCCCCACGAATGCATTGTCTCCAACACCTTTCTTGCACTAGATTACATGAGAAATGACTAGATAAACCAAAGAGATAAGTTTTTGAGCATGTTACCTCCAAATGCTTCTTATCCTGTTCTCAGATAAACTTATGGAGCTCAACCATTGTAGATTCTACATCCACATGATTCTTTGCAAGATGAAAGGATTTGTAAAATCGATCAACCAAGCCATGACGAACAAGATGGCCAACCAATAAGAAAGCAAAGTGGGGATCCACCAAGAAAATCAAAACTAGAGAAACCATGGAAACCAAAGGATCCAAACTCCATTCTTATTCCATGTTTGAAGCTCCAAAGAAATGCTTGGACATGGTCATCAATAGAAATGACATGGATATCTATGGCATTCCCATACCAGTATGCAAATTGCACAGGCAAGTCTCAACAGTGTTATCGATGGGGTTGAGGTGGGTGCCAATCCGCATGCTGCACAACTAGCACATCGATGTATCCCCTACTTTTAATCATGAATAGAAGAGGAGTGAGAATAGCTGGGAGGAAGATGAGTCAAGATGCCTTGCTATATGAAGTTTGCAAATTTGTAGCCATTTGTTTTTTTTAATATTTGGAAGACAACATCTAATTTTTGAAGTTTTGTTCCTCTTGTTTTCTTTGAATATGAATTATTTTTTTTGAGTGCATATTGTTTTTATATAGTGCATATTATTTTTATGGAGTGCATATTAATTTGTTCTATAGTTATGTTGATACATACTACGAAGTGATGGTCCTTGCTTCTAACTAAGAGAGGAACCATATAACAGAAGAAGCTATAGGGTTGATGGGCCAATACAATAAAGCTAAGCAATTAAAATCACTGGTGCAAGCACATAGAGAGGGGAATAAATGTTCTAAAAAGCCACACGAGAGCATGGTGTTGTGGAGGGTGGCAGGGCAGAGCAACCCCCTTATAGACCTTGGGACCGGGAGAAAATTCTGGTTGCGGGGAGGTAGGGTGCGAACATTGATGCGCCAACCCTGGCTCACTGCTTGTCTTCTAGGTTTTCCTCTAAGAGATTTTAGATATATTTTTGAAAATTTAAATAAGATTTGTATTTCTTATAAATGTTGATAGTGATGTTTTGTGCCTTCTTTGTGAAGTATAAAAGGGATAATACTTTACCTGCTATTCTATATATATATCTATACCTACTATTCTATATCTATAAGACATCCATATATACTATAGTGTATATGTATATATACTACAATATATATGTACATATATACTTAGTATATATACATATACACTATAATATTATAAGTACATATATACAATATATAACTATTTTATTAATGATCATGATGTTAGCGATATTGTTTATCTTTTGCTGGGTGCCATGTTCTCTACTTTATCAATTGATATGTTGTTCTATTGATAGCTTTTTTGAGGAAGAATTAGCATGGCGTACACTTTGAGGCATGCCTGGCACCCACAAGTACACTTCGAGAGTGATATCAAGGTTATTCATTCTAAGAGTTGCCCTAATAAAAATAATATGGTATATAAGGGCATTGTTTGTATGAGGTTAATCATCAAGTATATTATATTTATTTTAGGTTGTGTGATTTTTGGTAATGACCATTTCCATACATTAATGATTAAGTTGAACTAGAAAGGTGTAATATATGGACAAGATAAAAAAAATATGAGAAGATAGGAAAATAGTGTGTGCATGTGTGTGTGTGCGTGTATGTGATTAGACACATATAGTTATACTATATTCTTGTTGTATGCATGTATATTGCATATATACATGTTTATGCATTTTTAAGTAAATGTAGAGAAATATCTGATGCATACGTGCATGATAGTATTGTTCATTAGTTTTTTTATTACTGAATATTACAGATCATCTCTGTTAATCCCAAGCCTTTTCTTAACAACTTGACTAGGAAGACGGTCATTGTAAAACTCAAGTGGGGAATAGAATACAAAGCTGAGCTACCTTGTGTACTTTTCTTGTGCATTGCATTTTTTTTCTAATTTTTTTGGTTTCTTTCAAGTTTCTTTGCTTAAGTGGATTCCTATATGAACCTACAAGTGTGCAAAAATTCAATACCACACAGCCTGTTATCATTTCAACTTCCATTTCCCTTTTGTTTGGCACTTTCTAACTTTCTTATAATTAACCATGAACCGATTAGTGAAGCTAGGCAACGAAGAAGAATATGTTGATGGGCAATTCACTGGAAATCTTTGAAAAATCTTGATTTGATAATTTAAAAATAAGCTCATGATTATCGCATTGTGTGAAATTTCTAGAAATTGGCTGTTTGTGTTGCATGTGCTAGTCAACCTATTTATCAGAGGCATTGTATTTTGTTCTTTATTGGTTTGTAAATGTAGTATGTTATACTCCATATGTAGGTGTAACAATTGTTTTTATTTGTGTGGAGTACCAGAGGACAAAGAACTAGTAGATGCTAACCATGCCTGAGAGACCTATATGTGTGTTTTTTAAGCGCTAGATTATTTCTTTTGTTGTCTTTGATGGTATGTATATTTGCATGAAAGTACATGTGTGTGTGTTTACACAGAAACACATGCACATAGATACATGCACAAGTATACATACATGCAATAGATCACAAGGTTAAAAAAAGTGTTGTTGGAAGAGCAGCTAGATGCAAAAAGAGCATTGGCAGATAAAAGGAAGAAGAAGTTAGAGGTAGAGAAGAAATGTAGAATAGAACTAAAGGAAGCAATGTAGATGGCCATGGAGGGACATGCTCGGGTGCTAGAACAGTATGCAGATCTGGAGGAGTTGTGGGAGAGAAAGTAATATCAATTTCACGAACAGATTATACATTATGTACTGTCATTAGATACATTGATGAAGAATAAAATGTAATCAAGTTTTGTTATGTTTCTGTATTAACTTTGTAACATATTGTATCAAAATATTTTATTAATAGATTTTATTTGTTGTTAATTATAATTAATGGTTTATAGTTTAAGTTTTTATTAAATTTAATATAAAATTTTAAAAATATGTAATTAAATTTAATGTAAAAAATTAAAAATGTGAAAATAATTATGGAATTAAAATAGCTAGAGATTTTTTCCCCCGCTACTTTAACTACGGAATATTCCCTCGCTAATTTAGTAAGAGAATTTTTACTCGCTAATTTTGCTAGGGAATATATTTACTAATTAATTTTTGTGATAAACACTTAAGATTGTGAAAAGTTGCATTGTTAATCCATTGTTATATCCACTTTAGTGACAGAAAACCCCCATTTAGCTAGGGAATTTTACATAGTTATTTGAGATTTTTTTTGTAGTGTAAACATATAGACATATGGATAGATAGATAAATATATTTATGTGTATATATATATATATATATATATATTGATAGATAAATTTATCAACAAATAGAAAGATAAATACATATAAGCATAGACATATAGATAGAAAGATTGATAAATAGATAGATATATAGACATATAGCAAGATATACAGATTGACATATAGACATATATATAGATAGATGGATAAATAGATATGTAGATAGATAGATAGATAAATAGAAATATATAAAGAAAGTTAGATAGCCAAATAGATACAAAGACACATAGAGAGCCAGATATATATATATCTATATGTAAAGATATGCATATACAAAAATAGAAAATAGACAAATTGAAAGATAGACAACTAAATAGATAGATAGATAGATAGATAGACACATAGAGAAAATGACATGATATATAGAAAGATAGATAAATAAATAGACAAATAGATAGATAGACAAATAAATATATAGGTAAGTAGATCGATAGATAAGACAATAGAAAGAAAGATAAATAGAAAAATATATAATTAAACAAAAATACAAATAGATAGACAGATAGACATATGATAGATTAATTTATTGACTGATAAATAGTCAAATAGATAGATAGATAGATACAAAAATAAATATATAGATAGATAGGCACATCGGTAGATATATAGATAGATATACACATAGATAGATAGATATATAGAGGAAGAAAGTTGATAACTAGATAGATAGATAGGTAGAGAGAGAGATATATATATATATATATATATATATATATATATATATATATATAGACAAAGAGATAGATTAAATGATATACTAATAGACTGATAGATAGAAAGATAGTTAGATAGTTAGATAGATATATAGAAAGATAGGCATTTAGACAAATTGACAGATTAAAAGAAAAACAACTAGATATATAGATAGATAGACAAATAAATAGACAGACAGACATATAGATAGATAGACATATAGATAAAAAGATAGATAGATATAAAAATAGATAGATTGACAAATTAATTGATAGATAGACAGACAGAAAGATAGTAAGATATTCAATATATAGATAGTTAGATAGATATATTAACATAAACATATTTAGATAAAAAAACAAATAAACAGATGAACATATAAATCGATAGACAAATAGATAGACAAATAGATAGATAGATAGATAGATACATACATAGATAGATATATAGATAGATAGTAAATAGAAATATAAATAGATAGATAAATAGATAAACTATTAGACTAATAAACAACTTGATAGATAGATAGATATACATACAAATAGATAGATCGCCACAAACAAATAAATAGATAGATAGTTAGATAGATAGATAAATAGATATAAAGATAGACAGATAGATAAATTTACAAATAGATAGATAGATGTACATTTAGAGCGATTAACATATAGATAGATAGACATATAAAATGATAGTAGTATAGACAAAGAGACAGATAGAAATATAAAGAGATAGGAGGATAGATAGATAGATATACATAAAGATATATAGATTAATAGATAGATAGATTTAACAATAGTCAGATAAATATATAATCATTGATAGATAGATAGTTAGATAGATAGATAGATATATAAGCAGATAGTTAGATAGATAGACATATAGGCAGATAGATAGATAAATAGATAGATAGCTAGATAAATAGATAAGACAAATAGACACATTGAAAATATGTAGAAAGATATATAGATATGGTGATAGATAGATAGATAGTCAGATAGAGAGATAGACACGAAGACAGACAGACAGACAGATAAATAGACACATAAAATGATCGATTTAGATATAGATCAACATACAGCTATGCAGATAGGTTGACATATTTAAAAATAGATAGACATAGAGATAGGTAGATAGAATGATAGAAATATAGATATATAGATATATAGATAAATGGATAGATATATAGATCGATAGATATAAAGATAAATAGACTAATAGACATATAGAAAGATTTATAAAAAAGAAAGATAAATAGATAGATAGCTAGATAAATATATAGACAAATAGTAGATAAATACATAGACAGATAGATAGATAGATAGATAGATAGATCAATAGATAGACATTTAGATTAATATATAAATAGTTAGATAGATTGATAGATAGAAATAGAATAGATAGAAAGATTAAAGATATATAAATAAATAAATAAATAGATAGATATATCAACATATAGACAGATAGACATATAGATAGTCAAATAAATAAATAGATAGATATATAGTAAAATAAACATATAAAAATTATGCACGAATAGATTGGTAGATTGACAAATATGTAGATATTTATATATATAGATAGATAGATATAAATAGATAGATTGATTGATTTACAGATAAATAGTTATATATATAGATAGATAGATATATAGATAAGTAGATAGATATATAGATAGATATATAGATAGATAGATAAATAGACATATAGATAGATAGCCATATTTAGTGATAGATAGATAGATAGATTGATATAGAGAAAGATATATAGATAGCTAAAAAGATATACAAATAGATAGATAGACAGATTGATAGATAAACACATAGATAGAAAGATAAATTGATAGAAAGATAGGTAAATAGATAGATATATAGGCAAATAGTCGGATATATAGATAGATAGACATACATATACATAGACAGATAGATACATAAACATATATAAAGATATACAAATTAATAGATAGGCATAAAGATAGATACATAGATAAATAGATAAATAGTTGAACAGATAGACAAATTGACCGATAGACTAAAAGGTAATTAGATAGTTTGATAGATAGAAAGATAAATAGATTGATTGTTTCATATATAGACAATTATAGAGTTAGACAATTCAATAGATAGACAGATAGAAATATAAATTGATTAATAGATAGATAGATAGATATATAGAAATATATATAGATAGAAATATATACAGATAGAAAGATAAACATATAGATAGATAGACAGATAGATTGATTGATAGACAGATAGATAGATAGAATGATAGAAAGATAGATTAACTCATAGACTTACAGAGTGATATACTATTATAAAATAGAGAGATAGATAAATAGATAGATTAGCAGATTGATAGATTGAAAGAGAGATATATAGACAAATATATAGATAGATAAGTAGACAAATAGATTAATAGACATATATATATATAGAGATAGATAAATAGACAAATATATTGATATATAGATAGATAGATAGACATATAGATAGAAAGACTAATAAAAGATAGATAAACAAATAAATAGATAGATAAACATATAGACAGATAGACATAGAGATATATAGATAGATGATAAATTGACAGAGTGATTGTTAGATAGATGGAGGTATACATACATACATACATATATATATATATACTGATTGACTGATATACTCATAGATAGAAATAAAGTTAGATGGTTAGATAAATAAACATATAGAAAAATATATAGTTAGATAATTACATAGATTAATTGATCGACAAATAAATAGACAAACAGATCGATATATAAATAAAAAGACAAAAAGAAAGATATACAGATAGTCAAATAGATAAATATATAGACAAATAGATAGATAGATATACAAATAGATTGACATACATATAGATAGATAGTTAGTTAGAAAAATAAACAAATAGATAGATAGATAGATAAATAGATAGATAGGAAGTAAATAGTTACACAAAATGATAGTTATACTGATAGATAGATTTTAGATATATATAGATAGATAAATAGATAAACAAATAGATAGATATATAAATATACAAATAGATATATAAATAGACAGATTAATAGATATATAGATAAATAGATAGATAGATAGATAAATAAATAAAGATATAAATAAATAGATAGACAAATAGACAAATAAATAAAAAGACATATAAACAAAAATTCAAATAGGTAGGTAGGTAGGTAGATAGATATAAAGACTAATTTCTTGTTAAATTATTAGATAGAGAAATAGAAAATTAACTGGTGGACTGATAGATAATAAAATAGATAGATATATATAGATAGATAAATATTTTTACAAATTGATAGATAGATATATAGATAGACTAAAAGAAACATTAGAAGATAGACAAATAGACATATAGATAGATAGAAAGATAAATAGATAAATAGATAAATAGATAAATAGATAAATAGATCGACTGATAAACATACATAAGATAGATAGATAGATAGATTCAGAAATAGACAGATATATAGATAGAAACATTGTCACATAGAGACATAAAGAGTAAGATAGATAGATAGACAGATAGATTGATTGAAAATTAGAGTGATAGACTAATAGGTAGTTAGATATTTTGATATATAGACATAAAGATAAAAGATATATATACAATTAGACATTTCACAATTAGATATATAGTTGATACACAAATACTAAAATAGGTAGATTAAATGATATAAATAAAGATATAAAGACAAATTGCTAGTGAAATTGTTTGATAGATAATTTGAAAGATTGACTGATAGATTGATAGACAATAAATATATAGATAGAAATATAGATAGATAAAGATATTGACAAATAGAAAGAAAAATAGACAAATATATAGATAGGTATGTATGTAGATCATTACATAGTTAGATAAACAAATAGATATATTATACACACACACACACACACACACACACACATAGCTAGCTAGCTATATAGGCAAATAGGACTAAAAGAGAAATATTTAGATAGACATATAGATAGATAGAAAGATTGATAGACAACATACACAGACAGATAGACAGATAGATAGATAGACAAATAGATAGATAGACAGACAAATAGATAGATAGACACATAGAAAGATTGACACACAGAAAGATAGATTGTAAAATAGATAAATAGATTCATAGATAGATAGATAGATGGATAAATAAATAGATAGACAAAATTATATATAGACAAATAGATAGTAAATAATAGATAGATAGATAGAGAGATGAATAGAGACATTGATAGAATGATAGACATGTAGATAGTTAGTTAAATAGACATATAGATTGATAGATAGATTGAGACATTAATAAATAATATATAGATAGAGATAGAAAGATATAAAAATAGATAGATACACAAATATAGATATAGTTAGATATATAGATAGGTAGATAAATAAACACTAAGGTAGATAAATAAATATACAAATTGATTTATAGATAGATATTTAGATACATCTATACATAGATAGATAGATAGATAGAGACATAATGTTATGGACAGATAGATAGAAAAATATTGAAAGGTAGACTAATAAAGAAATACTCAGATTGTTAGATAAACAAATAGACCTATAGACCTTATAGATAGATATGTATTTATACATATTGATAAATAAATTGATCTATAACTATAGAGATAAATAAATATATTCATAGATGATATACATATAGACTGATATACAGAAAGCTAGATAGACAAATAGAAAGATGTAGAAAAAGATAGATAGATATATAGATAGATTTATAGACAAATATGTAGTTAGGTAGATTGATAGACAAATAGATAGAATTATAATAGATAGGTAGATTAGCATATGGAATGATAGGCAAACAGATAGATAGATCGATAGATAGATAAATATAGATTGATAGATAAACTCAGACAAATAGATAGAAATAGATAGATATATAGATAGATAGCTAGGTATATAGATATACATATAAATTGATGGACATGGAGACAAATAGAATGATATATAGATATATAAAGAGATAGATAGAAAAATAGATAGACCCATAGATAGATAGACAAATTTATAGATAGTTAAATAAGCAAATAGGTAGAAAAGTAGAAAAATTAGATATATAGTTAGATGTATATATGGATGGATTGACAAATAGATTAATAGATAGATAGCCAAATAGAATGAAAGACATATAGATAGATTTATTGATAGATAGTCAAATAGCTAGATATATAGATAGATAATTACATCGACAAATAGATAAATAGATAGATAGCAAGTAAACTGATATATATATATATATATATAGACAATTAAGTGATATGTAGATATACAAATATATATAAGTTAGATATATAGATAGATAAATATAAAGATAGATAGATGAATAGATAGCCAGATACACACATTGACAATAGGTAGATATTTAGATAGATAGGTTAGTAGAAAGATAGATAAATAGATAGATAGACAAATAGATAGATAGATTGATATGCTGGTAGAATGAAAGATAGATAGATTGTTAGTTAGTTAGATAGATAAGTAGAAAGATTAGAAAAATATATAGATAGTTAAATTATTGTATATTTAGATTTTTAGATAGAGACAAAGATAGATACTTAGATAGATAGATAGACAAATAGAAAGGTTGAAACATATTTAGTTAAATTGATACACAGATATAAAGATTGACATAAAGATAGATGAACTATTAGACAGATAGACAAATAGATAGATACATATACAAATAAATAGATAGATAGATAGACAATCAGATAGATAGATAAATAGATATATAGAAAGATAGCCACATAGATAGACAGTCTTATAGATAAATAGAATGATATAGATTGATAGTTACATAGATAGATAGATATACATATAGATAAAAACACAGACAATAAATAGATAGATAAATAAATAGATGGATAAATAAATAGATAGATAGATATATCGATAGATAGATAGATAGATTGATAGTCATATAGATAGATTAGATGATAGACAGATAGATAGTTAGACAAATAGATAGTTACACAGATAGGAAAATGGATATATAGATAGATAGATTGATAGACATATCTATAGATTAATTAATAGGTAGACAGATTGACATATAGATAGATAGACAGACAGATAGACAGATACTTAGATAGATAGATATATTCACAAATAGATTTATAGAAAGATAGACATATAGGCAGATAGATATATAGATAGATATATAAATAGATAGATAGAAAGTTAGATAAAAAAATTGATAGACATTTAAAAGATTGATAGATAGATAGTTAGATAAACAGATAGACAGACAACTAGATAGATAGGTAGATAGATAGACTGATAGACAAATAGAATGAAAGACTTATAAATAGAAATATAGATAGTTAGTTAGATATATAGATAGATAGATAGACAATTAGATAGTTAAACAAATAGATAGTTAGACGCATATAGATAACTAAAGGATTAATTGTAGATAGCTAGATAGAAAATAGACATATACACATATACACATATAGATAGAAAGAAATATAGACATATAGATTGACAAACACTTAGAAAGATAGGTAGATAGATAGATAGACAGATAGATTAGAAAAATAGATAAACCGATGTATAGATAGATAGACAGACAAAAAGATTGATAAATAGATAGACAGATAAATTGATTGAAATATAGATAGATAGATGGATGGATGGATGGATGGATATATATATATATATATATATATAAAGTTTTATTGATTTAATGATAAATAGATAGATAGATAGATAGACATATAGACACATAAACAAATAGACAGATAAACTAATAGATAGAAAGATAAATAGATCATTAGATAGATAGATAATTATATAGTTAGCAAATAGATAGTTAGACACATAGACAAATAATAAATTGATAAATTAATAGATAGAAACATATACAAATAGTCATATAAATATATACACATATAAATAGATAGAAATATAAACTAATAGATAGACACTTAGAAAGTTAGTTAGATAGAAATATAAATAGATAGACAAATATACATTAGATAAATAGACTGACTGACTGACTGACCGACAGATAGATTGATAGATAATTAGATAGATAGATAGATATATAGATATATAAATATATAGATATATAGATAGATAAATAGATAAAAAGATAGATAGATTGATAGACAAAGAGACTTTCAAATTGATTGACATATAGATAGATAGAAAGATATATATATATATATATATATATATATTGATTGACTGATAAATAGTTAGATAGATAGACATATAGACACATAGATATATAGACAATTAGACAAATATATAGACTGATTGATAAATAAAAAAATAAACAGACAAATAGAAATATAGATAGTTAGACAAATATATAGATAGACAGATATAGATATTGAGAGATATATAGATAGATAGACAGAAAAATAAACATATTATTAGGTAGTTAGAAAGAAAGAAAGAAAGATAGTTAGTTAGGTAAAAATATACATAGATAGACTGATACACATATAGATAGATAGACCAATACATTGATAGATGAAAGGTAGATAGAAAGATAAAAAGAAAGAATGATAAAAAGAAAAATTGATATATAGATAGATAGATATATAGATTTATAGATAAATAGATTGAAAGATAGACAAATTTAAAGATAAACAGACAAAAAATAGATAGTTAGATTGATAGACACATAGACATAAATATATAGATAGATAAGAAGATAGGTAGATAGATAGTATGATAAAGAGATAGATAGGCTAATAGTCATATAATAGATAGTTAGATAGACAAATTGATAGATAAACTATTTGGCAGATAGACTAATATATATATAGACAAAAGTATAGATAGATAGATACATAGATATACTAATAGACTAATAGAAAGAAACATAGTTATATAGTTAGACAGAAATAGAAATAGACATTTACAAAATTAGATAAATAGAAAGATCAATAGATAGAGAGATAGATAGATACATAGCTTTATAGATTGACAGATTGATATATATATGTAGACAAATAGATTGATAGACAGATAAATAGATAGTCAAATTGTCTAATAGACAGATAGATAAATCGATAGATAGATATATAAGAATTAGATAGATAGACACAAAGATAAAGTGATAGATAAATAGATTGACAAATATTCAGATCGATAGAAAGAAAAAAAAAGATATATAGATATAAAGATATATAGATCGACAGATAGATTGATAGATAGATATACAAATAGAATGAAAAAAGATAGATGGTTAGACTAATAGGTAAAGAATTATTACAGAAAGATAGTTAGATAATTATAAAATTAAACACTTAGATAATTAGATAGATAATATATTGATAGATTAGTAGGTAGACAGATAGACAAAGAATCAAATAGACATATACATATATTGATAGATTAACATATATAAATAGACAGACAGATACATAGAAAGATAGATAGAGAAATAGACATATAAATAGATAGACAAAGATACACATAGATAATTAGATAGATAGATAGATAGATAATGAGATAGATAGAGAAACAAATATATAGATAGATAGATTTATATACATATAGACTAATATATTGATTGATATATAGAGAGATAGATTTATAAATAGATTGATTGATTGATTGAATCATAAATAACTAGATATATAGGCTTATAGACACAGACAAAAAATAGAGATAGACAAATAGATAGACTGATAGAATAAAAGACAGATAGATAATTAGACAAATAAATAGTTGATAAATAGATAGATATTTTGATTGATAGATAGATACATAGATAATCAAAAAGATAGTTAAAAAGTTATATAGATAGATAAATATAAAGATAGAAAGATAGGAAAATAGACAATTAGACAGATAGAAAGATACATAGATAATTAGACTAATAGATAGAGTGATAGATAGATAGACAAATAGACCATTCGATTGATAGATGATAAACAAGTAGAAAGTTATAAAGATAGGCATAAATATAGATACATAGATAGATATATAGACAGACAGATAGATAAATAGATAGATAGATTTAAAGATAAATAGACATAAAATAGATAGATAGATAGATTGATTGATAGATAGAACTATCGACACATAGGAAGATAGGTAGATAAATTTATAGATAAAGAGACAAATAGACTGATAGACAAATAAAAAATAGCACAATAGATAGTTATATAGATAAACAGATTGGTAGACAGATATATACACAGACAGATAGATATATAGATAGATAGATAAAAAGATAGACTAGTAGACTAATAGACTGAAACATAGTTATATAGTTAAACAATTAGATAGTTTGACCGTTAGATAATTAGATAGATAGACAAATAAATAAATAGATAGATATATAAATTTATAGATTAATTGATTAATTGATACATATATAGATAGATAGACAAATAGATAGATAGACAAATAAACGAATATACAAATATACGGATTGATAGTTATATAACTATATAGATAGATAGGTAGAGAGATAGATAGATAGACAAAATATAAATCAATAAATAAACATACAAATAGACAAATAGATAAAAAAATATATAGATATATATATATATATATATATATATATATATATATATATATATATATATATATATAGATAAATCGATAAACAGATAGACAGATTAATAGATATATAGTTTGACAGATAGATAGATAGAGAGATAAAGATATAGACAGATATTATAAAGGCAGATAGATAGATAAATAGACAGACGAATAGACAAATAGCAAGATAGATAGATAGATATATATATATATCTATAGCATATAGATAGACAGATAAATAAGTAGATAGATAGACATATAGAGATATAGATAGATATATAAATAGATAGAGAGATATATAGATTGAAAATTAGATAGATTGATAGATAGTTAGACATATAAAAATATAGATACATAGATATATAAAAAATAGATAAATAGACATATAGAGAGATATATAGATAGACAAATTGACTGATAAACTTATAATCATTCCATATATATAAATATATATAGAATGATAGATAGATATATAGATATATAGAGAGATGGAGAGATAAACAAATAAATAGATATACATATAAATAAAAAGATATATAGATAGATAAACAGATAGACATATCGACATATAGGTAGATATACAAATAGATAGATAAACAGATAGATATATAGACATATTAGTAGAATGATAAATAAATTGATCACCAGAGAGATAAATACACAGATAGTTAATAGAAAAATACATATATAGATAGATGAAAATATAGACATATAGTCAGATAGATAGTTATACATATAGATAGATAAACATAATACAAATAGAAATCAATATAGATATATAAACAAATATACAAATAGATAGATAAACTGGATAATATATAGATGGATAGCTAGTTAGATAGGAAGATATACTATTATACGGATAGATACACATATAAATATACATATAAATATAAATATATATATAGACACATTGACTTATAGATTAATGATAGAAATATTGTTACATAGTTAGACAGATAGATAGATCGATAGATAAATATAAAGATAGATTGATAGATTGATTAATATATAAAAAGATAGATTGAAAGATAGATATTTAGATAGACATATAAATCGAAAGGTATATATACAGATAGATAGATAGATATATAACAGATATATAGATAGAAAGATAGATATATAAATAGATTGGAAGATAGTTAGATACATAGATAGTTAGTTAGTTAGACAGATAAAAAGATAGACTGATTGATAGATAGATAAAAACATATTTATATTGTTAGAAAAATAGATAGATAGAAAGTTAATTAGTTAGATAGATAGATAGATAGACAAATAAATATATAGATAGATAGATAGATACACAGATAGATAGATAGATAGACAAATATAGAAATAGTTAGATAGATAGATAGATTGATTGACAAATAAATAAATAATAGATAAGTAATCGATAGAAAATAAATAGATAGACAGCTATATATATAACATATCAATAGATAAATATATAGATAGATATATAGATAGATATATAGATAGATATATAGATAGATATATAGATAGATATATAGATAGATATATAGATAGATAGATAGATAAAAAGATAGATAGATAGAGAAAAAAATAGATAGATAGATATAAAGGTAGACAAATAGACAAATAGCTACATAGAATGATAGAAAGATAAATAGATAAATTGATAGACATATAGATAGATAGACATATAGGCAAATAGATAGATAGACAAATAGAGAGATAGACATACATATATATATATACACACAAAGATAGATTGATAGATAGACAGATAGATATAAAGATAAATAGATAGAATTTTAAATAGATTGATAGATAGATAAACTTATATAACGATAGATAGTTATACAAATAGACATAGATATATAGATATTTCAATAGATAGATAGACATACTGATAAAGATATAGTCATGTAGAAAGATAGAAAGATATAAAGATTGGTAGTTAGACATATACACATATAGAGAGATAGAGAGACAGAAATAAACAAATATATTGATAGATAGAAAAGAATATATATAGATAGACAAATAGTGAAATAGACAGATAGACAGATGTACAGATTGGCAGATAGATAAATAAGTAGATAAACAAAAAGACTGATAGAAAGATATATAGAGAGACAAATAGATAGATTTCATAGATATATAGATAGTCAGATTGATTGATATATAGATAGACATATTTGATAGATTTACTTATTGACAAATAGATATATAAAAAAATAGATTGATTGATACAAAAATAGATCGATTGATACAAAAATAGTCATATAAACAGAAAGACATATAGATAGAAAGATATATAGATATATTGAATGATATACGGATAAATAGATAGACAAGTAGAAAGATATACATATAGATAGAAAGATAGATAAATAAATAGAGATATATACAGATAGACAATTAGATAGATAGATATATATATATATATAGACAAACACATATATAGATAGATAGATAGATATATAGATAGTTAATTAGTTAGACAAATAAGTTGATTAGTAAATAAGCATATAGATAGAGAGACTGATAGTCAGATTGATAGATAGATAGATATATAAATATGTATATATTTAAATAAATAGATAGACAAAAAGACAAATAGATTGGTAATTAGATAGTCATGTAGACATATAGATAAAAAGAAATATAGGTTAATATACATATATAAAAATATACAAATAGATAGATAATAGATATATAAAATGTTAGAAATATATACAGATAGACAGATAGATAGATAAATAGATAAATGACATATAGACAAACAGATTAATGATAGATATAAAGATAGTCTTATAGATAGATATACATATAGAGAGATAGAAATAAAGACATATAGAAAGATATAAAGATTGATAGATAGATAGATAGATAATATATAGATAGATAAATAGTTAGATAGATAGATAGATAGACACATTGACACATAGATACATCGACAAATAGATAGATAGATGGATAGATAGGCAGATACATATATATATAGATAGAAAGCAAGATAGATACATAGATAGACAGATAGATAGACAGAATGATAGATAGATAGATATATAAATAGATAGATTGATAGAAAGACAAATGGATAGATAGACAAATAGAATTATAGATAGATAGATAAAAAGAAAGATATCTAGATACATAAACAGATAGACTAATATACTTGAACATAGATTGACATATAGACATCAAGATAGATAAATAAATAAATAAATAGATACATAGACAGATATACATATATATAGATAGATAGATAGGTAGGTAGGTAAATAGATTGATAGATATATAGATAGACAAATATGCATATAGGAAAATAGGCATATATACATATAGATAAATAAGTAGATAGATAGACTAATAAACATGTATACATATACACAGATAGATAAATAGAGAAGTAGTTAAATAAAAAGATAGATAGATAGGAAGTTAATTAGATAGTCAATTAGATAAATAGAAATATAGACATAAGATAGATAGATAGACCGATAGGAAAATATCCAGATGAAAAATAGAGATATATATAGATAGTTAGATAGATAAATAGATAGATAGGCAAATAACATATAGATTGTTAGTAGATTGATATAAAGAAAGAAAGAAAGATAGATAGATAAATATATAGACATTCATATAGACTATTTGATAGTTACACAGATAGATATATAGAAAGATAAACACATATATTGTCAATTAGATATATCGATAGATAGATTGATTGATAGATTGATAGATATAAAAATTAACAGATAGATAGATAGACAAATATATAGATATAGAGACATAAAAATAGATAAATATATAGATAGATAAATAGCTAAACAGATAAACAGATAGAGATATAGACAGATAGATTAAAATAATGATATACAAATAGATAGATAGATATATAGATAGTAAAAAAGACAAATATATATATAGATACATAAATATATAGATTGACTAAGGGACTGAAAGATAGTTAAATAGTTAGAAAGAAAGATAGATAGAAACATAGATATATTAGATAGTTAAATAAACAGATATATAGATTTAAAGACATTTAAAAAAAGTGAGAGATAGATATATCGACATTTAAAAGATAGTAAAATAGTTAGATATACATGTTGATAGACAGATAGAGAGACATATACACAAATACAAAGATAGGTACATAGACAGATAGATAGAGAGGTACTTAGTTAGATAGATAGATATATATATGGAGAGATAGATAGAAAGAAAGGCATATAGACAAATAGCCAAATAGACATATAAATAGATTAAAATATAGACAAATATATATGTGCACATATAGACAGATTAGAAGATAGGTAAATAAAAAGATAGATAGTAAATAAGTATACAGAAAAATAGATAGATAGAAAGATGGATTGATAGATAGATAAATATATGGACAAATAAACAGATTGACATATAGAGATATAGATAGATAAACATATATATAAATATATAAGTAGATAGATAGATATACTAAAAGATAGATATGTAGATAGATAGAAAGAGAAATAGTTAGATAATTAGATAGTTATATAGTTAGACAAATAGAGAGAGTCATATAGATAGATTTACTCATTGACAGATTGGAAGATAGATAGTTTAATAGATAGATAAATAAATAGTTTAGAAAATATAAATATAGACATATAAAAAGATAGACAAATAGATAGATAGATAGATATATAGACACATAGATAGCTATATAGATAGACAAATAGAAAGATAGATATAAAGGTATATAAATAAATAGATAGATAGCCAGATAGAAAGATAGGAATATAGATAGATAAATTGTAAGTAAGATAAATAGATATAATGATAGAAAGATAGATATACAAACAGACAGATAGATAGATACAAAGTTAAATAGATAGACATATAGTTATATGACCAAATAGACATATAGATAGATATTCAGATAGATAGATAGAAAAATAGATATACAATTAGATAAATATACATATAGTAATATAGATAGATTTATAGAAAAATAAATAGACACAAAGATATATACATAGAGAGATAGATATTAAGATAAATAGATAGAAAGATAGATTGGTGGACAAGAAGACCAATAGACAGAACAAAAGATAGACATATAGACATATAAATAAATTGACATATAAATAGATAGGCAGATAGGTATATAGATTGCTAGTTAGATAAAGAGAAAGTAAGAAATATAGATAATTAGAGATATAGATACCCAAATTTATAAATAAGCAAATAGAATAAAGTTAGATAGACAAATTGATATATAGATCAATAAATGGATAGATAGACAAACAATTGATAGATAAATAGATAGATAGATAGATAAATAGATAGATAGATAAATAGATAAAAAGATAGATAAATAGATAGATAAATTGTTGATAGTCAAATTTAAAAATTGACTTATAGATAAACAGACAGATAGCAGTATAAGTAGATAAGTAGATAGTTAGATAGATAGATAAATAGAATTATAGACAAAACAATAAAAAATAGATAGATAGATTAATAGATATATATATATATATACAGATAGAAAGATACATATATAGATAGCTAGATAGATAGATTCATAGAATTATAGATAGCTAAATAGATAGATTCATATATAGATAGAAATTTAGATAAATAGATAGTTAGATAGATAGATAGATATTCTTATAAAAATAAATATAGATATATAGATACACAATATATATAAAGATAGATGAACAATTAGACAGATAAACAGATATACATATAGACAAATAGAAAGATAGATATATAGAAAAATAGTTAGATAGACATATATTACGATAGATATATATATACAAAGATAGAATGACTAATAGATAGATAAATAGTGTGATAGTGAGATAGATACAAAGATAGTTAGATAGATAGATCGACAAATATATAAATAAACATATAGATTTATAGATATATAGATAGTTAGACAAATAGACAGATATACAGATAGGTAGATCGGTAGATATAGAGATGGTTAGATATATAGATAATCATATATATAGATAGTCATATATATAGATAGTCTGACATATATATAGATAAATAGATAGATTAGAAAATAGATAGGCAGATAGATATATAGATAGGCTAATGGACAAATAGATAGATAGAGAGATAGATAGGCATATATATATATATATATAGGGGCAGAAATGTAGATAGGCAGAAAGACAAATATATAGATAGATAGATATAAAGATAAGTAGAAACATATATAGTGAGATAGACATAAACATAGATAAGCAAATAAATAGATAGACAAATATATAGATAAACAAATAGATAGATATACAGAAAAATAGATATAATGATAGATAGATAGATAGATAGACAAATAGCTAGATAGTTATATAGATAGATAGATATAAAAATAGATAGATAGATACATAGATACATAATTAGAGAGATAGAAATATAGATAGATATATATATGTAAATAGATTTATAAAAATATAGATAGATAGACATATAGACAAATAGAAAGATAGACAAAGAGATAGATAGAGAGACTTTTAGATCGATATACATATAAATAAATAGATAAATAGATAGATATAAAGATAGACATATAGATAGATATGTAGAAAGACAAATAGAAAGATAGAAACATATATAGATAGGCATATAGGCAAATATATAGATAGACAAACTGACAGACCGACAGACAGACAGATAGATAGATAGATAAATAGATAGATTGATAGATTCACATACAGATAGATAGATATTCAGATAGGTAGGTAGGTAGATAGATAGATAGAAAAATAGATAGATAGACAGATAAATAGATAGACAAATAGAAAGACAGTTAGATGTATAGATATATAGATAGACAGATAAATAGATTGACTATTAGAATGATAAATAAATAAATTGATAGGTAGATAGACAAATAGATATATATATAGGTAGATAGACAAATAATAAGATATGCACATAGAAATATAGATAAATAGACTAATGACTAATAACCTTATAGATAGAAACACAGATAGATAGTTTGACAAATACATAAATATATATGATAGACAAATACATAGATTTATAGTTTGATAGATTGACAGATAAAAAAAAGATAGATAAATAGATATGCATGTACACAAATAGGCAAATTAATAGAAAGATAGATAAATAGAGAGATAGATAGATAGTTAGACAAAGAAATAAATAGATAGACATATAGATAGATAGATTGATTGATAGAAACAAAAATAGACATATACACAAATATATTGAAAGATAGATACACATATCGATAGCCAGATTGTTAGATTGATAGATAGATAGATAAAGAGGAAGACATTTTGATAGA
The DNA here is from genome assembly GCA_029783825.1 of Sapria himalayana. Classification (NCBI taxonomy): domain Eukaryota; kingdom Viridiplantae; phylum Streptophyta; class Magnoliopsida; order Malpighiales; family Rafflesiaceae; genus Sapria; species Sapria himalayana. Next base: position 115,432 of record JAREIK010000085.1, read on the forward strand.
TTGACATATTGATATATAGACATTTAGATATATAGACAGATAGATAAATAGGCAGGTAGGCATATAGATAGATAAATAGATAGTCAAATGTATATAGATAGACAGAAAAAGAAAGATATATATATCGACAGATATAAAGATAAATAGAAATATAGAGGGACAGATAGAAAAATAGATAGATAGATAGATAGAGAGCCACATAGACCAACAGATTAATAGATACATTCATAATACATAGATAGACATATAAAAATATTTACAAATAGACAAATAGACAGATAGAGAGATATACAGATAAATAGATATCCAAAGAGAAAGATTAATAGATAGATAGATAAAAAGAAAAATCTATAAAATATAGATAGTTAGAAAGAAAGAAAGATAGATAGATAGACATGTAGAAAGATATATAGATAAAGCAAAAGATAAATATACAGATAGAAAGATAAAATGATAGATAGATTGGCTGATATAAGTATAGTCATATAGATAGATAAATATATTCATATATATATATATACACAAAGAGACATATCGAAAGATTGATAGATATCTCAAAAGATAGATTTATCGAAAGATAGATTTATAGATAGTCAAATACATAGATAAACATATATGTAGATAGGCACATAGATAGATAGATAGTTAGTTAGTTAGTTAGTCATTTGGCAAATAGATAGAAAGATAGATAGATAGAGCGATAGATAGATAGACAAATAAACAAAGAGACATATAAGCAGGATGGTAGATAATCTGAAATATAGATAGATAAATAGATAGATAGTCTTATAGATAGATAGAAAGATAGACAGATAGATAGATAGAGCTTCAAATAGACATATAGTAAAATAAATAGATAGAGCGGCAGATACACAAATAGATAGATTGATAGATAGTCGAATAGAATAATACGTAGATAGATTGTTAGACTGATAGACAGACAGATACGTAGATAGATAGATATATAGACTAATATACATATCAATAAATTGACAAATAGATAGAGAGATAGACAATCATAGCGAAAAGATATAGAGATAGATATTTAAAAAGATATACATATAGATAGATAGAAACTTAGTTAGACAGCCAGATGGACAATTAGATAGATAGAAATTTAGATAGATATATAGATAGATAGATAAATAGACAGATAGATAGAAAGTTGACAAATATATTGACTAATAGATTGATAGATAAATAGATATATTTATTGATAGACATATAGACACATAGATAGACACTAAGATACACAAATAGATAGTCTAATAGGCAGAAAATTGATAGTTAGATAGAATTAAAGAAAGATTGATAGACCAATATATTGTAGATGATAAACATATAGAAAGGTAGATAGATAGATAGATAGATAGAAAACATATAAATAAATAGACATATAGAGAGATAAATAGATAAATAGATTGATAGATAGATAGGTTGAAAGATAAACAGACAGAAAAAAGATAGATAGAAAGATAGTATAGTTAGAAGATAGATTGATAGATAGTTAAATAGTTAGATAGATAGACATATAGATTGATAGATAGTTAAATAGTTAGATAGATAGACAAATTGACAGACAGACAAATAGATGGATAGATAGATAGATTGATAGATAAATACATTGATATATATATATATTGATAGATTGATAGAAACACATATAGATAGATAGACAAATAGACAAATAGACAAATAGACAAATAGACAAATAGACTGATAAAAAAATATATAGATAGACATATAGTTATACAGATAGATAGAGAGACAGATATTGATATAGATATATAGATAGACAGATAGACATATCGATAAATAAATAGTCAAATCACTAGATAGATAGATAGATAGACAGATAGATAGATAGATAAATATATAGATAGTCTGAGAGATAGATTGAGAGATAGACAGACAAATAGATAGATAAATAGATACATAAATAGACATATAGATAGGTAGATAGATAGAAAAATTGTGATATATATATATAGAAAGATTGATTGATTGATAAACTTATTGACAAATAGATAGATATACAAATAGATAGATAGATATAGAGAAAAACTAATAGATAGATAGATAGACAGAAAGATAGATAAACAGATAGATTAATAGATAGATAGATAGACAGACATGTTGAAAATAATCTCGTTCTGATGTTGTAAAGAAGATGTGAGACTATATAAAAGAAAATAATCTACAGCTATGCCAACATTTATCATCTTCACCTCCCCCCGATGAGAATCTGTGGTGCTATTCTTCAATTTCAATTATTTATTAAATGATCCATCAGATAGGTGGAAAATAATATGTGATGATATGTTGAAAGAACTGCTCCAACACAATTCTTTCACTAGATTTGTAGTCTCAAAGCTTTTATCTCCTCACTTCTTGAAGAATGAATAGTGAGTAACTTGTGGGCACATGATTTTTGCCTATGTGTAGCTAATAGGAGGAGATTTTTTTGGTGGCATCATTGTTCTTAATTCTAGTTTTGTTCTTTGTTTGGTTGACTAACCTAACCATGATTCTTTGTAGGACATCTGATGTGCAAATATGGTATCAATTTTCGAAGATGACAACTTCAAGTGTCACATGTTCATATAGGTTTTGGTTTTTGATTTTGATTTTATTTTTGAATTTGATTTTGAATTTGATTTTGTTTTTGTTTTTTGAAATGTTTCTGCTATGAAATGAGAGATTTTGTATTTGTGTTGATACTATTTGAGCATTAAAATTGATGTAGTTTGAGCCTGCACTAAGATGAGGAGAGCCAGATGTGACTAGAAGAAAGCTAGATTACTTCCTTTAGTGCGAGCCAACACAAATTGATGCAGCCAAAAAATCTATCAACCAAAATATAACCCACACACTAAATCATTTTTTATTATTTTTTTTTAATTTTTCAGCACTATATTTATTTTGCACACTACCATAACACACTACATGCATTCACTGCCCACACTATTTCACAAAGCATGCCACACTATATTCATATAACTACCCACTAGCTTTCCACACATGCATCCATTATGCACACTGCCACATGGCACATGCCACACTGCCACATGCCACACTGCCACATGGCACATGCCACACTGCCACCTTATTTGTGTCACACTACATACACATTAATACTATTGCACACATGCACGTGGTGCATTCCATACTACCACAAGTGCATTACAGACTTCCACGTAGTGCATGCCATACTACCACATGATGTGTCACCCTATTATTGCCTGCTAGACTACCATATGATGTGTTACTCTATTATTGCATGCCAGACTGCCACATGATGTGTCACCCGATTATTTCATGCTAGACTGCCACTTGATGTGTCAACCTATTATTGCATGCCAGATGGGTTGTGTTGTGATGCAATTATTAGTGTCTACTTTTCTTGATTATTAGTGCCTAGTTTTCTTACAGATGGATATCATTGGGTTGTGTTGTGATGTGATGTGAATTACACTTTTAGGGATGAAAAAAATTTTCAAATATTTAGCAAGCTAGATGTTTGTACATTTTCTCTTAATATTTATGATGAGAAAAATACTCTAAGCATTGTAACTGATTCCTCTACTCATTGTACACATGTTGCTACTATTGCTGCTACTTTCCATCCATAGGTACCACACTTGTCTGCTACTGTTGGTTTATTCCTTCATAGTGGTTTTATATTTTCATCTCTCACTTCAAAGCTATTGCTCAATTGAGTTTCACCTGGGGCACAAATAGTATCATGCAAGATTGGAGACTCATGCTTGGGGTCAATGGAAACAAGGATAACTTGAAATGGGCCCTGATAGCTACAATGGAGTTCGAGTAAATTTGATTAGTCATTTATATTTACTCTAGAGAATGACATTCACATTTTGAAAACACTTACTTTTATGTAGCCTAAATGTGATCTCATGAATATGAGCTTTGGTGAGCCCACTTTACATCTAGATTGATGTTGGTTTCTTGATCTTGTTAATGAAGTATGAGCTATAGCTATTAATAATTGATTCACATGTTGTTCTACATTTGGTGTATCTAAAATTATTTTTGTTTGCCCTAAATTATGAGTATGTGGTGAGCAAGCACCATGTATCCCCTGCCATGGCTGCTGATGCACATTGTGTTGTTGAGCCACATTCCGAAGGATTGGATGCATGCTAGATTAATTTTCATCGATATTGAACCTTGATGAAAGTTCCACTTTTTCTTGTGTGAATTTTCTTGCTTTTAAAAAATTACAATGATTAATTGGAGAACTTTGTTTTGGGTATGTACAGTTATGGCCCATCATCCCTTGTTTTCTTTGCAGCATTCTTGTTCTATCTCTTCATCATTTGGTTTGTCCTAGGGCACATGAATACTTGCAAGTTTCACGGAGCTGACCATCAATTTTGTATGAAATAAGATAAACCAATGTGGGAAATCAGGTTAGTGCCATCATTTACTTGTTAATTACCATGTGAAAGTTATATGTTTTTGTGAAAAAGGAGATTGAAAACAACTTTTAATCTACATAAACCAATTCCTTCTTATTTGCAATATGCTCACCATTCTCATATACCATGGAACAAGGAAATTGGTGATGATTTGTGATCAAGTAAATATGATTAGGGTAGGTATGACCAAATTTAATAATTGAAATGGTTAAATATATTATACTACTATCCTTGGGTTTGTTTTTGGACAAATGGGCTGGGCAACCTATAATGCAATTTTTAGCCACTAGGTCAACTTCAACTACAATAGTCTAGGTAGCTGTCCTTATTTTCTACATGGATTGGGTCAGAACCAGTTAAACCGAGAAAATCAACTGAATCATCATCTCGCCTAAGGGATGCCGCATAACCTGATTGTAAAATCTTGTAAAATAGCCCTGGTTTTTAGTAGCTTTCAAATTTACTTGTATTGAATGTTGTGTAAATTGTAATGTAGTTTCGAATAACCAATAGAAATATCCAGAGGACTCTTGATAGATATTTATATTGATAGGTAGATAGATATAAAGACAGACAGACAGACAAATAGATAGATAAACAGATAAATACATAGATTGATAGATAGATAGACAGATTGATAGATAGATTGATAGAAATATAGATAATAGATAGATAGACAGATAGATAGACAAACAGATAGACAGAGAGAAAAAAAGATAAACTGATAAATAGATAGATATATAGAAAGATTATTAAATAGATTGAAAGATAGATAAACATAAATTTAGAGAGATAAAATAATTGAATGATAGATAGATAAATAGACAGATTGATAGACAGAAAGATAGATATAAAGATAAATAAATAGATAGATAGACAGATAGAAAAACATATAGAAAGAAAGAAAGATAGATAGATAAACAAATAGATAGAAAGATAGATAGACATAAATAAATATAGATAGATACATAGATTGATAGACAGATTAATTGACAAATATATAGACAGACAGACAGATAGATAAAAAGTTAGATAGATAGATAAAAAGATAGAAAGATAGATGGATAGATAGATAAACAGTTAGATAAATAAATAGATAGACACTTAGATAGATTGATAGACAAAATGATAGATTGATAGATAGATAAATAGACAAATAGATAAATAGATAGGCAGATAGATTCATATATAGATAGATAGATAGATAGACAAACTTAGAGATATATAGATAGATAGATATATAGTTAGATAGACAGATAGATAGACATATAAAGAAATTGATAAATAGACATAGAGATAGATAGATAGATAGATAGATAGACAGATAGATAAACATATAGAGTAATTGATAAATAGACATAAAGATAGATAGATAGATAGATAGACAGATAGATAGATAGACAGATTGATAGAAAGATAAATAGACACATAGATAGACACAAAGATAGATATATAGATAGATAAAAAGATAAATAGATAGATAGACAGATAGATAAATAGATAGATTGATAAATAGATAGATAGATGGATAGATAGATAGTAAGACAGATAGATAGATAGTTAGACATAAAGATAGATAGACAGACAGATAGAAAAGAAAGATAAATAGATAGAAATAATGATAAAAGGATAAATATATTTATTGATAGAAAGATAGATAGATAGACAGACATACAAACATATAGATAAAATGATTGATTGATAGAAAGATTGAAAGATAAAGAAATCGATAGATAGATATTTAATAGATAGATTGAAAGACAGACAGACAGACAGACAAATAGACAAATAGATAAAAGATTGATTGATTAATAGATTGATAGACAAATTAATAGACAAATTCATAGATAGATTGATAGATAGATTTATAGGCAAAAATATATATAAATTGATAAACTAATAGAAACATATAGATAGATAGATAAATAGATAAATAGACAGATTAATAAATAGATAGATAATAGATATATAGATAACTAATAGACACATAGATTGAGAGATTATAGACAGAGATAATTAGATCAAAAAATAGATAGACATATAGACAGATAAATAGACAGGTAGATAGACTGATAGATAGTTAGATGGATAGATTGAGAGCTAAATATACAAAAATTAGATAGATAGATATAAAGAAGGAAAGATAGATAGATAGATCGATAGATAATATACAGATAAATATACAGATAGATAGACAGATAGATAGTCAGACAGATTGATTGACATAATGATAGATAGATTGATAAACATATAGATATATGATAGATAAACATTTATGTAGACTTATAGATTGACAGATAGATAGATAGAAAGAAAGATAGACATATTGATAGATTTATAGATATATAGATAGGTAGATAGATAGACAGATAATTAAATAAATAAATATAGAAATAGATAGATAGATACATAGAAAGATAGAAAAATAGACAGACAGATCGATAGATATATAGATAGAGATATAGATAAATAAATATATAGGTAGATAGATAGATAGATAGATTGATTGATTGATAAATAGATCAATAGACACATATATAGATTAGTAGACATATTCATAGATAGATAATCAGATAGATTGATTGATTAGTAGACAGAAAGATAGTCAGATAGATAGTCAAATAGATTGATAGATAAATAGATAGTTAGACTTATAGCAAGAAACATAGATATATATATATATAGAATGATTGATTGATTGATTGATAGACAAATTCATTGACGAATTCATAGATAGATTGATAGTAAGAATTATAGACAGAAATATAGATAGATTAAAAATGTTTAGATACACATATAGGATAGATAGATATATAGAGTGATAAATAGATAGATAGACAGATTGATAAACAACTAGATAGTCAAATAGATCGAAAGATTATAAGATAAGAGATAGATAGATAGACTAATAGATAGACACATAGATAGACAAATAGATAGATAGATAGATAAATATAAAAATAGTTAGAGAGATAGAAAAAAAAGTGAAGATGATAGATAGATAGATAGATAGACAAATAGATAGGTAAACATATAGATAGATAGTAGTTACAAAAATATATACACAATTTGATTGAAGATTAATAGAAAGATTGATATATATACATACATACATAGATAGATAGATAGACAGATAAATAGAAAGATAAATAGATAGATATATAGATAGATAGATATATAATAGATAGACTTATAGATATAGATATTGATAGATAGATAGTAGATAGATAGTTAGATAAATTGATTGATAGATAGATGAATAGATAGATTGATAAATAGAATGACAGACAGAAAGATATATAGATAGATAGATAGAATGATTGATTTATATACAGAATGATAGAAACATTGATAGAAAAATGTATGGATTAGTTGATAGACAGATTGATAAACAAATAGATAGACAGATTAAAACACAAAAGATAGGCATTTAGATAGACAAATTGAAAGTCATATTGATAGAAAAATAGATAGACAAATAGATCGAAAGATTATTAGATAGATATATAGATAGATCGATAGATAGACAGATAGATAGATAGACAAATAGATAGACAAATAGATAGACAAATAGATAGACTAATAGTTAGACTGATAGATACATATATTATAATTGTAATATATTTAGATAGAATAATAGATAGATTGATAAATAGTTAAATAGATAGATAAACAAATAGATAGATAGACAAATAAAAGATATAAAGATATATAGAAAAATTGATTATTTTATAGATAGAATTATAGAAAGATAGATAGATAGATGATAGATAGACATTTAAATAGACTTATAGATAGATAGATTGATTGATTGACAGATTAAAAGTCATATTGATAGACAAATATATAGATATTAAATAAATAGATAATTAGAATGATAAATAAATAAATAAACAGATAGATAGATATATAGAAAGAAAGATAGATAGAAGGAAGATAGAAAGGTAGATAGATAGACAAATAGATAGTCAAACAGATAGACACACAGACAAACAAATAGAAAGAAAGGCATACAGACAAATATACAGACAAACAAATAGATAAATAGATAATATATAGGCAAATATATAGACAGTTTGATAGATAGATTTTAAGACAGGTTCATATATTTATTTATATATAGATTAATAGATAGATTTATAGATAAACTGATAGATAGACAACAAATGAATAAACAGACAGACACATAGATAGATAGATAGATAGATAGACAGATATAAAGATAGATAGATAGATTGAATGATAGATAGATAGATTGATTGATAGAGAGATAGATATAATTATATATACATAGAATGATAGACACATAAATAGAAAGATAGAATGGCAGATTGATAGATAGATTGATAGATAGAATGTTAAACATATAGACTGATTGATTGATTGATTAATAGATAATTAAATAGTTAGACATATAAATATATATATAGATAGATAAACAGATAGATCTATAGATTATTAGATAGATAGACATATAGATAGATAGATAGATAAATAAATAAATAGAAAGATAGACAGATAAATTGATAGAAAGATAGTTTGACAGAAAGATAGATTGACATATTAATACACAGATAGATAGTTAGATAGATAGACAGATAGATAGATAGATAGACAGATATACAGATAGATAGATATATAAATAGATAGAAAATATATACAGATAGTTAGACAGATAGATAGACAATTGGGTTGTGATATTGATAGATAAATCAATAGGCAAATAGTTCGACAAATAGATAGATAGATAAATAGACATGGTGATAGACAGGTAGATAAATACATAGATAGACAAATAGATAGACATGCAGACAAATAGATACATAGATAGATAGATAGACATATAGATAGAAAAATAAAAAGACAAAATTTAAATAGATAGTTAGATATAAAAGTTGTTAGATAGATAGTTAGACATATAGATAGATAGATAAACATATAGGTAGACATTTATTGACCGATTAATAGATTGATTGATTGACAGATAGTTATATAGAAGGATAGATAGAAAGATATACAAATAAATCGACTAATAGATAGCTAAATAGATAGGTAGATAGTTCGAAAGATAGACAAATAAATACATAGATAGCTAGATAGATTGATAACTAGATAGTTAGACCTATATATCGATAGATAGATAGATAGATTGACATATAGATAGGTAGATAGATAGCAGATAGATAGGTAGATAGATAGACAGACAGATATATAGGTAAATAGATAGATAGATTGTTAGAGTGATTGATAGATAGATTTATACACAGAATGATAGGTAGATTGATAGATAGTTTGATAGACATATTAATAGAAAGATTGATAGATAAATTGATAGACATATAGATAGAGAAATTGTTAGAAAAATAGACAGATGGATATACAACTAAATAAATAAATAGATATATAGATAGATAGACAGGTAGACAGATAGATACATAGATACATAGATACATAGATAGACAGATAGATATATAGATAAATTGATTGATTGATTCATTGATAGATAGATAAATTGATATATAGATAGACAGATAGATAGAAAAACAGATAGATATAAAGATAGATTAATATAATTAATAGATAGATAGATGGAGATATGGACATATAAATAGATAGATATATAGATAAATAGATATGTAGACAAAAAGATCGATAGGTATATAGATATGCAGATAGTTAGAAAAATAGATAGAGAGATAGATAAATAGAGAGATAGATAGATATATAGATAGAAAGACAGATAGACAGATAGACAAAATGATAGATAGATCGGTCGATAAATAGATAGATATATAGAAAGATAGATAGATAGAGACATAAATAGATAGATAGATAGATAAAGATATAGATAGATATACAAATAAATAGACAGATTAATAGATAAATTGTTAGATTGATTGATAGATATATTGATAGAGAGATTGATAGACAGATTGATAGATTGATTAATCGACAAATCGATTGACAAATAGTTAGATAGATTTAAAGATTATTAGACAGATAGATATATAGATAGATAAATAAACATATAGATAGAAAAAAAGATAGACAAATAGATAGACAAAAAGATATATAGATAGATAAATAGACAGATAGAAAGATAGACTAATAGATTGAATGATAGATAGATAGATATATATATATATATACAAATAATTAGATTGATAATTTAATAGATAGATACATAGAAATATATATATATTTGATCCTTCTTCTTGAAACGCTCTCAACTTGTTAGAGAGAGAAATAGTTTCCTATAGAGAGAAACCTGCAATTGGGTAGAAGAAAAAGCAAGTTTTGAGATAATTGCAATGGAATTGGATTACTTAGTTAATAAGAAGTCCTTTTCTGATTTTATTAGAAAAACCGCGCCCCCTATCGCGAGCTACTCGCAATTTCAAGAAAAAAATATCAAGGAACCTTCGATATTTTTCTCGGCCAAGAAAATTCATTAGTTCTCTGCAACTCACACACACACGCTTGTGGGAAAATTTTTGCATGGAAGGCCGCGTATTTATGATATTAGGGCATTCTTCGAATCATTGAAACTCAAAACCTTGATTAAAATTGGATTGATTGATGAGAAGCATGTGTTATTACAACTCCATTCCGAAGAGAATTTCCATCGTTTATGGTTGAAAGGAGTCTGGTATATCATGGGATACCCCATGAGAACCTTAAATAGACTCCTGAATTTAACACAAAGGAGGAGTCGTCGTTGGCTCCGGTATGGATTCTATTACCTATGCTCCCGATTCATTATTTTGATAAATTGGCATTATATCGTATTGCGTGTGTTTTGGGCTCTCCTCTTCTTCTTGATGGTGCTACAGCAACACTCTCTAGACCGAGTGTTACAAGAATTGTGTAGAGGTGGACTTACAGAAATCTCTTCCTCATCGTATCTGGATTGGAAACACAAAAGGAGGTGGGTTTTGGCAAACTATTATTCCAGAATACCTCCCTCCTTTTGTGCATGATGTAGAAAGATGGGTCATGCTATAGAGGTATGTTTGGTTAACAAAAAAAGAAATGAAAATAAACAGAATCTAGAAGAGAAGAAAAGAGAATTTGAAAGTAAAGGAGAAATGGTTAAATATCAAAAAAAACCTCAACCCATTGTCCAAACAGATATACAAAATAAAGAAGTTGAAGATCAAAAATTAATTGAATATAATAGGCAGTATAGTGAAGAGGAAAGAACAGAATCCATAGAAAATGCTAAAAGGAAAGAAATTATGAAAAAAATCTCAGAGCTAAATAGGAGAACCATAAATCAAATGAAAAATAAGAAACAAAAAAATAATAGCCGGGCAGTGCTGGTTGAAGAAGATTCTGATGAGGAATCAGAATAAAAAGCTTGACTTCCCTCTATACGGATGGGGAAGACAATGAGCAGAAAATTAGAATCAATAACGATGACATTAATATAGAAAAAACTCAAGCTAAAACAAAAAATGGGACATAGAGATTGGGCAATTGAAGAACTAAAAATAATGGCCATTCAATTGTGTAGGGTTTGGAAGGATGAGAAGGAACAAGAACTAAACTCAATAAGAATACCTAGAAGCATGAAAAAAAAGCATTTGAATAAGGTATACGAAACTAAATGCACCACTAGAGCACATGCTAAATCCATAAGAAATGTATAAGTACATCTATTGGAATATTAGGGCAATAGCAAACCCCCCCTCAAGAAATAGATTAAAAAAACTAATATATATGCATAAAATTAATCTAATTGCGATAGCTGAACCTATGGTGGATAAAGCTCATCTAAATTATTATAGAAATTTATTAGGATTTGAAAATGGGTATGCTAATAATAATGGAAAAATTTGGATCTTATGGAAAGATAACTTACATATAAAAATATTAAAAGAAACTAATCAATTAATAAACTTTAGCTTAAGTCAAGATGAAAATGAAATAATAACAATAATTTATGCAAAGAATAAAAGAGAAGAGAGAAAAGAATTATGGGAGGAAATGAATAAAATTTTGATGGAAAAAAAGCCTTGGATTATCGGGGGAGATTTTAATATAGTTAGAAGCATTGAAGAAAAGAAGGGTGGTAGGACACCTAATAAAGGAGGGATGTCTCACTTTAATGATATAATAAATAAAACAAATTTAATAGAAGCTAAATTTTTAGGCTCACAGTTTACATGGTATAACAACTGGAGGAAAAAAGGCATAATATGGGCTAGACTGGATAGAGTTTTATTTAATTTTAAATGGCTAGATCAAGTTGGCTCTAAAGAAGTGAAGCACTTAAACAGAACCTACTCTGATCACAGCCCATTATTAATCATGATTAAAATATCTACTCATATAGGAGGTTCCTTTAGATTCCAGAATTCTTGGTGTTTACACCATGATTATTTAAAGATGGTGAAACAGTCTTGGAATAAAGAAACATTAGGAAATCCTATTCAAATATTAAATAATAAGTTGAGTAGATTAAAAGTTGAATTAAAAAAGTGGAATAAGGTTACTTTTGGAAATATAATAAAAAATATAAGAGATGCAGAGGAACTAGTATTAAAAAGAGAAATAGAATTTGAAAAAACTCAAAATATAGATAATAGAAGTGCTCTTAGCAAAGCACAAGCAGAATTAAATCTAAAAATATTAATGGAAGAGGTTTTTTGGAAACAAAAATCTAAAATTAAATGGCTTAAAGAAGGGATTAAAAATACAAAGTTTTTTTAAAAAATAGCTAAGTTAAAATATTAGAAACATAGAATTAGAGGTATTAAAGATAATAGGGAAGAATGGCTTGAAAAAGATTCAGATATTCAAAACTATTTCACAAAATTTTTTGAAAACCAATTAAGTGGAACAAGAGAACTTAAAGGAAATTCACTTTTAAAAAACATAAAAATAAAATCACCATAGAAGATAATAACATGCTTACTAAGCATCCAGAAGAAGAAATCAAAACAACGATATATAGTATGAACAAAGATAGTGCAAGTGGACCGGATGGATGGAACAACTATTTTTTCCAAGCCTATTGGGATATAATAAACAAGGATATAGAAAAAAGCACTTAATAGTATATTTTGTGGGGCTGAATTTGGAAAAAAATGGGGAAGTTTTCATATTATTCTTATACCTAAAATAGAGAATCCACATAAAGGAGAAGATTTTAGACCAATAAGCCTATGTAACACTATTTACAAAAGTGTTTCTAAAATTTTACAAAATAGATTAAATTCAATTTTACCTAAAATTATTTCTGAAGAACAAACCGATTTTATGAAAAATAGATTAATAATGGAAAATATATGCTTGGCTAAAGAGATGAGTAGAGAAATAGGATCCAAATCAAGAGGGCAAAATGTTATTATAAAATTGAATCTATCCAAGGCCTTTGATAGAGTAGAATGGAGCATTTTCTGTTCTATCATGAGAAAGATGGGTTTCTCTGAAACATGGATAGATTTGATTTATAGATGTATTTCTAATACATGGGCTAGAATTATCACAAATGGAAAGGTAGGAAAAGAAATAATTCCAGTTAGAAAATCGAAAAAAAGAGGGAAAACTTTTTATTGGGAAAAAAATTATCTAACTTTTTATGGGGAAAAAAAGAGGGCAAATATAAATTACATTCAATTTGTATATATTAAGAAAAAAATTATCTAACATTCAATTTGTATTATTAAGAAAATCGAAAAAGAATTAGCTAACTTTTATGGGGAAAAAAAGAGGGCAAATATAAATTACATTGGAAAAATGGAGAGACTTATGCTACCCAGTTCAAGAAGCTGGATTGGGTTTTGTTAATCTTATGGATTTAGCAAAAGCAGGTGCAAGCAAAAGATGGTGAAGGTTGAAAGAAAATAATAGTATATGGTCAAAATTTATGAGGGCAAAATATTGTATTAAGGATGATATCAATAAAGTAAATAATAAAAATAAGTGTTCACAGATATGGACACAAATGCTTAAGCAAAAAGAATTAGTTGATAGATTTTCTACATTTACTAAAAAAGGATGGAAATGGAATTTAAGCTCGGACGGAGCATTCTCACTAAAAACGGTCAAAAATGAATTAAGAAATAAGTTAAAAGAACATAAACTATTCAAATGGGCTTGGAATAATAATAATCCACAAAAATTAAAACTTTTATGTGGAAAGTTTTATCTAATATTATCCCAATTGACAATAATTTAAAGAAAAAAGGTATTAAACTCGTATCTATATGCGAGTGTTGCTTAAATGAAATTGAAACATTGGATCATCTCCTTTCACACGGGAGATTAGCAGCGGAGCTATGGAAAAGACTAGGTTTAGAAATGAATTTGAAATATGAACTTCATAACTTGAAACGTAGGCTTCAGAAATGGATTAACCTAAAAGTTTCTAGTCTAGTGCAGAAATGGATTAAAATTAATGTTCCATTATTAGTTATCTGGTGCATTTGGAAGGATAGAAATAAAAGTAGATTTGAAGGTCATAAGATGATAATAGAAGATATCTGGAAAGATATTAAAGAAGAAACAAGTAAAATTTCAGAATTGTACCCTATAAATAGTCAAGGCTCGAAGAGGGATAAAGAAACTTTAATTTTTTGGAATCTAAATGAACATCAACCTAAACATTTTAAAGTAATATGTATAAAATGGGAAAACCACCTCAAGGTAGGATAGCTCTAAACAAAGTTGATAGTTTCGATAGAGATATGGGCGAAGCAGGAGGTGGAGGAGTTATTAGAGACTCGAAAGGACGGCTAATATTAGCCTTCAGTAGAAAGATGCAAGCATCCTTGGCCGTTCATGCTGAGATAATAGCTTTAAGAAAGGGTATTAAGTTATGTAGAAAACTAGAAATTAAAAATATAGATATTCAAATAGATTCAAAAATTGTAGTTAATTTAATCAAAAAGCAGACTATGATGTGGAAATATGAAGATGACATAGAAGATATTTTAAATGATATGAAATTGTTAAACTTTTCTATCAAGCACATTCTCAGAGAGGCGAATGCATTACCAGATATTTTAGCTAAAGAAGGAAAAAAGAAAGGTGATCAGGATTATAATGAAAAGAATTTACCAAAAAAATTTACTGTAATATTAAAACTTGATAGTAAAGAGTTTCCTTATATTAGAAAAAATTAAAATATTAATTAGAACTTTCCATTCAAATAGGAAAATAAGCCCGTATAAGAGATCACCCTGGTCCTGAGGGGCGATCGAGATAAGGTAAGTGGCTTTTGTTTTTCTGTTTGTTTTTTTCTGCTTTTCTATTGTTTTCTATAGGTAGAAAGAAGGAAGAAATTGAAATTAATTGAAATAACATCAGGGGACTGGTTTGGGAAAAGATAATGGTTTTATAGATATGTAGTATGCTCTACAGGTACATATTATTCTGCTTGTCCATAGTTTGATGGACTATTCTGATTAGAAGGCTAGATATGTTTAAATGGTATTGTTAGTAGTGGGTATTATATATGTTGGAAGTTTGTGCTATCTTTCTGGAGTTCTGTGTTATTAAGTGTGTTACTGGTAGTTGCTGGAAGTCTATTTCTGTTGTATATAGGAAGTCTATATTAAATAGGTCCAATCTGTATAAGTTAAAGAGGATAGTGAAGGAATGAAAAGCAAAAAGATGGAAGAAATCAGAATATTTCAAATAAATCAGAACTGCAATGGAGCTGTACCTGATGCTTCAAGTCATATTGATAATTGATCCGAACAGGGAAGGGGGGATACAAGTCAAATTGAAATTGATTTAAGTCTGATGCAATCTGTATAATAGATCTGATCTTGTGTAGGAAAAAAGTGCAGTGGAAGGAGTTAGCTAAAAATGCTGGAGGGATAATCACATTCAGATTTAAAGAGATAAGAAACTATTGAAGCACCAAAATATAGAAAGAAGAAAAATAAAGCTTATTATACTCATCGAAAGATCGTTAAAGCAAGACAAGGGATAAGCTATCATTATAAGGATAGTCATTAACTTTCAGAAGGAATTTCTTCTTGGACAAAAAGGTAAAGATAGGGGTCATAGATTAGCATAGCCATAGCACAAATAAAATTACTTTTTATTAGATTGGTCAAATGTATTTTATTTTATTTGAAGAATGGGTGTAAAAGGGCTAAGGGTAGATGATAGTTTGTATTAACGGTATTCCTCCGCCAAAAGAGAGGGTTATTATTAATAAAATAATATTTTAAATATATATATTAACAAATAGATAGATAGATAGATAGATAAGTAGATATACAGGTAGACAAACAAATAAATAGATAGATAGACAAATAGATTGACATACAAACAAATACATAGATAGATAGATACACACATAGTTTGACAAATAGTTCGAAAGAAAGAAAGAAAGATAGATAGATAGATAGATAGAGAGACAGATAGATAGACAGACATAAAGATAGATAGATATATTGACAGTTACTAAAAAGATAGCTAGACATATAGATAGATGAATAGATAGACATATTGATAGATAGATCGATAGATAGATAGTTAGATAGGTATATAAATAGATATATAACAGATAGATAGACAAAAAGATAGATTGATAGATAAATAAATAGTTATATAGATAGACAAATAGATAGACGGATAGTTAAATGGATAGATAGATAGAAAGATGGATAAATAGATAGATAGGCATATAGAAAGATGGATAAATAGATATATAGATAGATAGATGGATGGAAAGATAAATGGATAGATAGATGGATAAATTAATGGATAGATACACAGATAGTTAAATTAATAGATAGATAGATGGATAGATAAATGGAAAAATTGATTTATAGATTGTCATATAGATATACGTATAGATAGATGTATATATAGATGAATAGATAGACGGATGGATAGACATATAGATAGACGAATATATAGACGAATAGATAGATTGAAAGATAGATAGATGAATTGAGAGATGGAAAGATAGATGGATAAATATATTCATAGTTAGACAATATATAGGAGACATAGATGGATAGATAGATGGATAGAAGATGGATAATTATATGGATAGATAGATTGATAAATAGACAGATAGATTGACGGATAGATAGATAGATACAAAGACATATAAATAGGTAGATAAATAGATAGATAAATAGATAGACTGATAGATATATAGATAGATTGACAGATAGATAGACTAACAGACAGAAAGATAGATAGATAAATTTATAGATAAAAAAAATTTTGACAGAAAGATATACAAATAAATAGATAGCTAGAAAATAGAGCGATAGATTGAAAACCATATAGATTGACATATAGATTTACATATAGATGGATAGAATAATAGATAGCTAGACAGATAGATAGACAACCATATAGATTGAAATATCGATGGATTGACAGATAGATAGATAGACAAATAGATAGATAGATAGATATATATATATATATAATAGAAAAAAAATAGATAGATAGATATATAGATAGAAAGATAGTTAGATAGATAGATCGACAAATAAATAAATAGATTTATGGATAGATTGATTCATAGATAGTTAGACAAATTGACAAATTGATAGATAGATAGATAGACACATAGATAAATAGAATGATAGACATATAGATAGACTGATTGATAGAGAGATAGATAGATTGACAGATATGTAGATACTTAGATTGATAGAAAGATAAAAGATAGATAGATGGATGGATAGTTATATGGATAAATAGATGGATAGTATAAAAATAGATAGATACACATATAGATAGATAGAGAGATAGACAATCGCATATATAGATAGATAGATAGGTAGATAAATAGACAAATAGATTGAAAGATATATAGTTAGATTTTTAGACATATTGATAATTAGACTAATAGATAGGTTATTAGTTAGAATGATAGATAGATTGATAGACAGATTAATAGATAGATAGATTGAAAGGTAGATAGATAGATAAATAGATAGAAAGATAGATAGATAGCTTGACAGAAATATAGACAAATTGATAGACAAACAAATAGATCGATAGAAAGAAAGATGGCTAGATAGATAGAGAGAAAGATAGACAAATAGATAGACAAATAGATAAATATATATGTAGATTTATATATAGATAGATATACAAATAAATAGATAGTTTTATATACATAATGATATACATTTAGATATATAAATAGATAAATATATAGATAGAAACAAAGATAGATAGATAAGTAAATAGTTACATAAATAAAAAGTGATACATAAATAGATATATAGACAGATATATAGATAGATAGTTAGTTAGTTAGAATGAAAGATATACATATAGTTTGACCGATAAATAGATTGATAGATAGATAGACTGATAAATAAACAAATAGAAGATGGATAAATAGATTGAAAGATTGATGAATAGTTAGACATATAGATAGATATATATATATAGATGGATAGATATATATTCAGATAGAAAGATTGATAATTAAATTGATAGATAGATTAATAGACAAATTTATTAACAAATTGACACACATATTAATAGACTTATTTATACATAAATTTATATACAGATAGATAGATTGATTGATAGTTTGATTAATAGACATATTGATAGACTAATTTATAGATAGATTGATAAACAGATTAATGACATATTTATATATAGATTGATAGATTGAATCATAGATATATTTATAGACATATACATAGATAGATAGATACATAGATAAATAGAAAGAAAGATACACAGATAGGTAAACAGATAGACAGACATATAGATAGATAGATGGACATATAGATATATAGATAGATTTTTAGTTAGTTAGAAAGATAGATAGATATATAAATATATTATAGATTGAAAGAAAGAAAGATATATAGATATATAAATAGTTAGATCGATAGATTTATAGACACATAGATATATAGATTGAAGGATAGATTGATAGATAGATAGATAGACAAATAAATGTTGGACATATAGATAGACAGATAGATAAATAAATAAATAGACATATAAATAGGCAGTTAGATAAAATTATAGATAGACAGAATAGTAGACAGCTTGATATACAAATTTATATACAAATTGATAATTAGATTGATAGATATATTAAATGATAGATTGATAGAAAGATTTATAGAGAGATTAATTGATAGATATATAGATAAATAGAAAAATTGATAAACAATAAAATAGGTAGATAGATAGATATATAAACATATAGATAGACAAATAGAATATATATATATATATATATATATATATATATATATATATATATATATATATATAGATTTTTAGATAGATACAAAGATAGTTAAACAAAATGATAGACAAATAAAAAAAATATTAATAAACAAATTGATAGGCAGATTGTTATACAGATTGATACCCATATAGATATATAGAAAAGATAGATAGATAGATACAGATATAGTTAGACATATGGTTAAATAGACAAATAGTTAGATGGATAGATAGATGTATAGATAGAGAGAAAGTTAGACATATAGATAGATAGATTTATTGATTAATAGATAGATAGATAGATAGATAAGAAGATAGATAGATATATAGATAGATATAAAATCATATTGATAAACAGATTGATAATTAGATTGATAGATAGATAGATAGATTGATAGATTAATAGAAAGATTTATTGACAGATAGATAGATTTGTACTAAGATTTATACGTAGATTGATAGATAGATTATTAGATAGATTGATAGACACTATTATAGAAAGATTGATAGATATATTGATAGACAAATATATAGTTAAATTGATAGATAGATTGATAGACAGATTGAGAGATATATAGATACTCACATAGAAAATAAATAAATAGAAAGGATGAGAGTCAAGTAGGTAGACAGACAGGTAGATATGTAGGTAGATAGACATAGAGATAAATTGATAGATAGATAGAAAAATTTTTAGATAGATAGATAGATAGACATATATACATATATATAGATAGAAAGATAAATAAATATATAGATAGCTAGATAGATAAATATATAAATATGTATTTAGTTATATAGATACATAGATAGACAAATAGATAGATAGATAGATTGATTGATAGTTAGATATATACATAGAAAGATATATAGATAGATAGACATCTAGATAGATAAATAGATAGATTGATAGAAAGATAGATTGACAGATATATAGATAGATACATAGACAAATAGATAGACAGAAAGAAAAAATAGATAGAGAGAGATGGATAAATAGACAGATAGATTGACAAACAGATATACATACAAATAAATATTCAGATATACTGGTACATAGATTTATAGACATATAGATAAAAAGACAAATAGATAGTCAATTAGACAACATATAGATATATAGATATATATACATATAAACAGATAGATAAATAGATAGATAGATAGTTGGATAGACAGATAGATAGATGGATAGACAGATAGACAAAAATATAGACAGATAGATAGACAAATCGATAAATAGTCAGATAGATAGATAGATAAAAAAATAGAAATACAAACATATAATAGATAAATAGACAGATAGTTAGATGGACAGACAGATATATAGCTATGATAGATAGATAGATTGATTGATAAATAGAGTGATAGACAGACAAATATACATATGGTCAGATAGACAAATATACATAAAGATGGTTAAATAGATAAAAATACAAATAGATAGAAAGATAGGTAGATAGACAAACAAATAGACCGAGAGATATATATACTGATAGATAAACTGATAGGTAGATAGATAGATATATAGAAATAGGTAGAGAGTTAGACATATAGTTAAGTAAATAGATAGATAGGTAGTTTGATAGACAGACATATATAAAGACTGATAGATAGATAGACATAAAAATAGACAGACAGATATTTAGATAATAGACATATTTATATACAAATAGATAAATAGATAGATATACAAAAAGATAGACATATAGATTAAAAGATAGAAATATATATAAATAGATAGATGGATAGACAAATAGCTAGACCTATAGATAGAGAGATAGATAGATAGATTGTAAGATAGATAGATAGATAGACATATAGACTGATAGATAAATAGATTGATAGATAGAGAGTTAATATACAGAAAGATAGACAGAAAGATAGACAGAAAGATAGACATATAGTTAAGTATATAGATTGATAGGTATTTTGATAAAGATATATTTATCTATATAGATGGGTAGATAGATAGATAGACATAAAAATAGATAGACATATTGATAGATCGATAGACATATAGATATACGAATAGATAGATAGATAGATAGACATATAGTTTAACAGATAGATATATTTAAAAATAAATAGATAGTTATACAAATAGATAGACCTATAGATAGATAGATAGGTAGATAGATAGACAAATGGATAGATAGATTATTAGATATATAGTTAGATAGATAGATAGACAAATAGATATATAGATAAATAGATAGACAAATAGATAGATAGAAAGATAGATAGACAAATAGATAGATAAATAGAAATATAGACAAATAAATAGTCAGATAGATAGATACTTAGATAGATAGATATATAGATAGATAGATAGTAAAATAGATATATAGATAGATAAACATAAAAATAGATAGTTAGACAGACAGATTGATTGATTGATATATAAAAAATTAATAGATAGAGATATAAATAAACAAATTGATAAATACATAGATAGACAAATAGATAGAAAGTCAGATAGATAGATAGATATATAGACACATAGATCGACAGATAGACAAATAGATAGGCAAACAGATAGACAAAAAGATGGACACATAGATAGATAGATTTATTGATTAATGGATCTATTGACAAATAGATAGACATATTGATAGATTGATAGATGGATAGATAGATATATATATATAATTGGATAGATAGATAGATTGACAGATTGGTAGATATTTTGATAGTTAAATTAATACACATATTAATAGATAGATAAATAGACAAATAGAGAGAAAGAAAGAAAGAAAGATGGATAGATATACAAATAGATAGACAGAATTTCAAACAAATAGAAAGATAGATAGATAGAAACACACATAGATAGATCAATAGATAGAAATATATATATATATATATATATATATATATACAGTTAGATGGACAAAAAGATATAAAGATAGATAGATATATAGAATTGCGGATTAATTGATTTCTTAATTGATATATATATAGACAGATTGATAGACAGCCATATAGATAGATAGATAAAAAATATATAGACACACAGACATACAGATAGACAAATAGATAAACAGACAGATAGATAGGTAGACAAATAGATAAATTGGTAAATAGACATAAAGATAGACAGATAGGTAGATAGATAGGTAGACAGATAAACAAATTGGTAGATAGATAGGTAGATACACATATAGATATATAGACAGATAGACAAATAGACACATATATAGATAGATAAATAAATATACAAATAGATAGGTAGACAGATAGATAGACAAAGATATAGACTAGTAAACAATGTGATAGATAGACATATTGAGAGAAAGAGATATACACACAAAAGGATAGACAAATAGATAGACAAATAGGCAACCATATAAATAGCTTGATAGATAGATAGATATCCACATAAACAGATAGATATATAAATAGATAGATACATAGAGAGATAGATAGACATAAAGAAATAAACACAGGTAAACATATATATAGATAGATAGATAAATAGATAAATAGATATTCAAATAGAAAGATAGATATACATACAAATAGACAGACTGATTGATGGATGGATTGAATGATTGATAGATCAATCAATAGATATATAGATAGGCATATACACAAATAGATAGATAGATAGATAAATCGATAAATAGATAGACAGATTGTGAGATTAATAAATAAATAGATATGTAGTTATATAGATATATGGATTAAAAGACATATTGATAGATATTTTTATAGACAGATTGATAGATAGATTGAAAGTCAAATTGATATATAGATTGACAGATAGATTGATAGACAGATTGATAGACATATTGAAAGATTGATAGATAAACAGATAAAGAGATATATAGATAATAGATTGAAAGATAGTTTGATAGATAGATTAATAGACTGGTAGATTATAAGATTAATAGACAGAATGATTGGTAGATTATTAGACATATTGATAGATAGATAGATATATATATATATATATATATATATATATATATATATATATATATATATATATATATATAGATTGACGTATAGATAGATAGACAGACAAATAGACTAACAAATAGACAGACAGAGAAACATAAAGATAGATAGATAGATGAATAGATAAAAAGATAGATAGATAGATACACAATTAGAAAGACATATAGATAGATAGACAGATAAGATGAAAGGTAGATAGATTGATAGACATGTACATTTACAAACAGATAGATAGATAGTTACAACGAGAGATAGACAGATAGGTAGACATATAGAAAGATAGACAAATAGATAAATAGACACAAAGATAGACAAATAGATAGACAGATAGATAAATAAATAAATAAATAGAAAAAAAGTAGACAAATATATAGACAGACATATAGACAGGTAGATAGACATTTAGATAGACAGATAGACAAATAGATAAACAAATATTTGACAAATACATAAATAGAAAGATTGATTGATTGACAGACATATAAATAGATAGATAGATAGAAGATAGATAGATAGACATATAAAGAGACAGATAGATACTCATATATAATGAAAAATAGATAGATAGATGACATACCGAGATAAAGATAGATTGATAGACTGATAGATGGACACATTGACAGGTTTGATAGACAAATTGATATATAGATTGTTAGACAGACTAATAGACAAATTGAGAGATAAATTGAAAGAAGGGTTAAAAAATAGATAGATAGACATATAGATTGGCAAATAGATTGACAGATAGATTGATAGACAGATAGAAAGAAAGTTAGATAAAAAGAATGATAGATAGACAGATTTATAGACAAAAAGATAGACAGATATACATATAGATAGACAGATAGAATGACATATAGATATACAGACAAAAAGATAGATAGATATATAGGTATACAGATAGACATATAAAGAGAAACATATAGATAGATAGATAAACATACAGATAGATAAACAAATAGATAGAGAGATAGATAGAATAGTATGCAAATAGATAGACAAACATATAGACATACATAAATTCATATAGATATATAGATATATAGACAAATATATATACGCATAGGTAGATAGATAGATAGAGAGATTGATAGATAGATAAATAGATAGATAGATAGATAGACAGATAAAAAGATAGATAGATATATATATATATATATAGACCGATAGATAAACAAATAGATAGACAAATATATAGACAAATAGATAGATAGATAGATAGACAGATAGTTACATCGATCGATAGACAGATAGATTTACAGATAGATAAATAGATAGATAGATATATAGACAGACAGACAGATAGAGAGATAAACAAATCTATAGGCAAATAGATTGACAAATAGATAAACAAATAGATAATTTGATAGATAGAAAAATATATAGATAGATAGTTAGAGAGAAAGATAAATAGATATATAGATAGATATATACACATATAGATAGATAGATAGATTGATTTATAGATAGATAGATAGAGAGACGAATAGATAGACATATAGATAGACAAATAAATAGGCATATCAATTGACAGATAGATAGACAACTCAATAGATAGATAGATAGACAACTGAATAGAGAGATAGATAGATATATAGATAGACAGATAAATAGAAGATAGATAGGTATATAGATAGATAGATTAATTGATTGATATATAAATAGATAAATAGGCAGATAGATAAACAAATAGATAAATAGATAGATAGAAAGATAGATATATAGAAAGATAGATAGATCAATCGATAGACAAATAGATAGACAGATAGATAAATAGATAGATAGATATATAGACAGATAGATAGATAGATAAACAAATCTATAGGTAAATAGATTGACAAATAGATAATTTGATAGATAGAAAAATATATAGATAGATAATTATAGAGAAAGATAGACCGATATATAGATAGATATATACACAGATAGATAGATAGATAGATTGATTGATTTATAGATAGATAGATAGAGAGACGAATAGATAGACATATAGATAGACAAATAAATTGGCATATCAATTAATAGATAGATAGACAATTCAATAGATAGATAGATAGACAACTGAATAGACAGATAGATAGATATATAGATAGATAGACTGATAGAAGATAGATAGGTAGATAGATAGATAGATTGATTGATAGATAAATAGATAAATAGGCAGATAGATAAACAAATAAATAAATAGAAAGATAGATAGATAGATAAATATATAGATAGATAGATTGACAGATAGATAGGTAGATAGATAGTCAGGTAGATAGCCAGATAGATTGACAGATAATTATATCTATAGATAGATAAATAGATATATAGATAGACAAAAAAAAGACAGATAGATAGTCAGACAGATAGACACATAGATAAACATATAATAGAGATATAAAAAATTGATAGACAGACAGACTGATAGACAGATAGAAAGATAGATATATAGACAAATATATATATATACATATAGATTGACATATATACACATAGATATATATACATATACACATGCAGATAGATAGATAGTTAGACAAACAGTTCTATAGATTGGTAGACATACAGATAATATACAAATAAATAGATAGATACACAGATTGGTAGCAAATAAATAGAAGCATAGATACAAAGATATATAAAAAGATAAATAGACATACATAAAGACATAGATAGATAGATAGATATATATATATATATATATATATATATATATATATATATGGATAAATAGATAGACAAATAGATAGATAGATAGCTATATAGATAAATAAATAGATATATAGATATATAGTCATGTCTATAAACATATAGATAGATAGATAGATAAATAATAAAGAGTAAAATAGATAGAAAGATTGATAGACTTTTACAAGACAGATTATTACCTATAGATAAAAAGATACATAATAAATATATAGTGAATAATATTGATAGATAGTTAGAAAGAAAGATATACAGATAATAGATAGACAGATAGACAATAGATAGATAGATAAATATATAGATAGACAATAGATTTACAAAAAGATAGACATATAGATATATAGATAGATGGGATTATAGAAAGATAGATTTATAGATTGATTGACACATAGATAAATAGATAGATATATTTTTATATATAGATATTTAGATAGACAAATAGATAGATATAAAGATATATACAAAGATAGACTAATAATTAGATGGATAGAAAGAAAGAAAGAAAGATAGATAGATAAACATATACTATTGACAAATAGATAGATAGACAAATAAAAAAATCGATAGATAGATAGATATATAGATTGTCAGGTAGATAGACAGATAGAGAGATAGATAGATTGATCGACAAATAAAAGATATATAGACACATCGATAGATTAGTAGATAGAGATACAAACAATAGACATATAAACAGGCAGATATACAAAAGAGATATACATTCAAATAGATATACTAATATATAGGTAGATAGATAGACAAATAGATAGATAGATAGCCAGATAGATAGATATATAGATAGACAATATATAGATAGATTTATATATAGATTGATAGTTAGATTGATAGATAGATTAAACATAGATTGATAGATAGAAAGATAGATACACTGATTAATAAAAAGATAGATGACAGACATATAGACAAACAAATAGATGACAAAAAGACATACAAATAGATTGACAGATATATAGATAAATAGATAGATAGATATATAGATATATAAATAGTAGATATATAGATGTGAGATAGACATATAAATAGATAGAGAGATAGATAGATATATATAGATATAGATATAAAATTATAGTATTATTGATAGACAAATTGATAGAATAGATTAATAGAGATATATATATATATATACATATATTTTGACAGATAGATAGATAGACATACATTTAGATTTATAGATAAATAGATAGACAAACAGAATGATGAACATATAGATAGAAAGAAAGAAAGATAGATAGATAGATAGATAGAGAGATAGATAGATAGATAGAGAGGCAAATAGAAAGAAAAATAATAGATAGATACATACATACATAGATATAATAGAATGATAGACAAATAGAATTAAAT